>JAVEOA010000219.1:0-87862 GCA_039566895.2 Turritopsis rubra
CCGAGACTTTAAAAGAGTGCAGTCAAAAGTCAAAATCTCATAAACATCATTAGATATTTGCCACCAAGACGGTAATGAACCATTCGAATAATTTTAAACTCAAACTGTGTCAGTTTCGTTTTTACTGATCGGACGAGAATGGTTATCAAACAAATTGTTATAGATTGTTTGCTAGTAAGTTAACCGCGAGTGCTTATGTTTGTAGGACTGTAAGTAGGAATGCTAATAGCTATAGATATGAAATTACTTGATAAATAGTAATGCAAATATATACAAATTTATGGTCAACCAATCCACGTATAATTGTTTAATACATTTCCTCTTATATTAGGATGATTGCGATCAGGATTTAAACTGAACAGTGCGGTCCTCGTGGTGGTAAACATTTCTAACTTGGCTAAAATTGTCATAAATTTCAATTGGGAACCGCTCCCGGGTGGGCTTGAACCACCAAACTTTCGGTTAACAACCAAACGCGCTAACCAATTGCGCCACGGAAGCTCCTGCGGCAACTTTCAAGAAAATTGGATCTCTTTAAAATCTGATCCTTGTGCAAAATATCTATGAGTTGAAATATTTTAAATGTGGAACATAAATGTGTGTTTACCTTCTGAAATCTCTAGTTAATCACAAATTGTATGATTGGAAACACTCTCCAAAAATTGTGTGCAACCACACATTGGAAGTTGAATAATTACACACTGTTGCCTGCAAAAAAAATTGAGTTAGAACGAAATTTCTACTAATTTTCAACACCATTATCAAAAGGATTATTATATGGATATGTATGGATATTTCAGCCGAGACGTTAAAAGAGTTCAGTGAAAAGTCAAAAGCTCATAAACATCATTAGATATTTGCCACCAAGATGGTAATGAACCTTTTGAATAATTTTAAACTCAACTGTGTCAGTTTCGTTTAAACGTGATCGGCCCAGAATGAGTATCAAATAAATTGTTATAGATTGTTTCCTAATAAGTTACCCGAGAGTGCGTGTGTTTGTAGGGCTCTAAGTAGGAAGCTAATAGCTATAGATATGAAATTACTTGATAAATAGTAATGCAAATATCTACAAATTTATGGTCAACCAATCCACGTATAATTGTTTAATACATTTCCTCTTATATTAGGATCATGGCGATCAGGATTTTAACCGAATATTGCGATCCTCGTAAGTTTGCAGGATTGTAAGTAGGAATCCTAATAGCTATAGATATGAAATTACTTGATAAAGAGTAATGCAAATATCTACAATATTATGGTCAACCAATCCACTTATAATTGTTTAATACATTTCCTCTTATATTAGGATCATGGCGATCAGGATTTTAACTGAACAGAGCGACCCTCGTAAGTTTGCAGGACTGTAAGTAGGAATGCTAATAGCTATAGATATGAAATTACTTGATAAAGAGTAATGGAAATATCTACAATATTATGGTCAACCAATCCACTTATAATTGTTTAATACATTACCTCTTATATTAGGATTATGGCGATCAGGATGTTAACTGAACAGTGCGATCCTCGTGGTTGTAAACATTTCTAACTTGGCTAAAATTACTATAAATTTCTATTGAGAACCGCTCCTGGGTGGGCTTGAACCACCAACCTGTCGGATAACAGCCGAACGCGCTAACCAATTGCGCCACGGAAGCTCCTGCATCAACATTTAAGGAATTTGTTCCCTTAAAAATCTGATCCTTTTGCAAAATATCTATTTGTGGAAATATTTAAAATGTGCAACATAATGTGTGTTGGCCTTCTGAAACCTGTAGTTAGTTACGAAATCGGATAATTGGATACAGTTTCCAGAAATTGGGTGCAACCACACATTGCGCAGTTGAATAGTTACGCACGCACTATTGCGTGCAAAAATAAAATTGAGTTTGATCGAAATTTCTACTATTTTTAAACACCATTATCAAAAGGATTATTATATGGATATGTATGGATATTTCAGCCGAGACGTTAAAAGAGTGCAGTCAAAAGTCAAAATCTCATAAACATCATTAGATATTTGCCACCAAGACGGTAATGAACCATTCGAATAATTTTAAACTCAAACTGTGTCAGTTTCGTTTAAACGTGATCGGCCCAGAATGAGTATCAAATAAATTGCTATAGATTGTTTCCTAATAAGTTACCCGAGAGTGCGTATGTTTGTAGGACTGTAAGTAGGAATGCTAATAGCTATAGATATGAAATTACTTGTTAAATAATAATGCAAATATCTACAAACTTAAGGTAAACCAATCCACTTATAATTGTTTAATACATTTCCTCTTATATTAGGATCATGGCGATCAGGATTTTAACTGAATATTGGGATCCTCGTAAGTTTGCAGGACTGTAAGTAGGAATGCTAATAGCTATAGATATGAAATTACTTGATAAAGAGTAATGCAAATATCTACAAGCTTAAGGTAAACAAATCCACTTATAATTGTTTAATACATTTCCTCTTATATTAGGATCATGGCGATCAGGATTTAACTGAACAGAGCGACCCTCGTAAGTTTGCAGGACTGTAAGTAGGAATGCTAATAGCTATAGATATGAAATTACTTGATAAAGAGTAATGGAAATATCTACAATATTATGGTCAACCAATCCACTTATAATTGTTTAATACATTACCTCTTATATTAGGATGATGGCGATCAGGATGTTAACTGAACAGTGCGATCCTCGTGGTTGTAAACATTTCTAACTTGGCTAAAATTACTATAAATTTCTATTGAGAACCGCTCCTGGGTGGGCTTGAACCACCAACCTGTCGGATAACAGCCGAACGCGCTAACCAATTGCGCCACGGAAGCTCCTGCATCAACATTTAAGGGAATTTGTTCCCTTAAAAATCTGATCCTTTTGCAAAATATCTATTTGTGGAAATATTTAAAATGTGCAACATAAATGTGTGTTGGCCTTCTGAAACCTGTAGTTAGTTACGAAATCGGATAATTGGATACAGTTTCCAGAAATTGGGTGCAACCACACATTGCGCAGTTGAATAGTTACGCACGCACTATTGCGTGCAAAAATAAAATTGAGTTTGATCGAAATTTCTACTATTTTTAAACACCATTATCAAAAGGATTATTATATGGATATGTATGTATATTTCAGCCGAGACGTTAAAAGAGTGCGGTCAAAAGTCAAAATCTCATAAACATCATTAGATATTTGCCACCAAGATGGTAATGAACCATTCGAATAATTTTAAACTCAAACTGTGTCAGTTTCGTTTTAAGGTGATCGGACCAGAATGGTTATCAAACAAATTCTTATAGATTGTTTGCTAATAAGTTACCCGAGAGTGCGTATGTTTATAGGACTGTAAGTAGGAATGCTAATAGCTATAGATATGAAATTACTTGTTAAATAGTAATGCAAATATCAACAAATTTATGGTCAACCAATCCACTTATAATTGTTTAATACATTTCCTCTTATATTAGGATGATGGCGATCAGGATGTTAACTGAACAGTGCGATCCTCGTGGTGGTAAACATTTCTAACTTGGCTAAAATTACTATAAATTTCAATTGAGAACCGCTCCCGGGTGGGCTTGAACCACCAACCTTTCGGATAACAGCCGAACGGGCTAAGCAATTGCGCCACGGAAGCTCCTGCGGCAACTTTCAAGAGAATTGGACCTCTTAAAAGCTGATCCTTGTGCAAAATATCTATGAGTTGAAATATTGAAAATGTGGAACATAAATGTGTGTTTACCTTCTGAAATCTCTAGTTAATCACAAAATTGGATGATTGGAAACACTTTCCAAAAATTGTGTGCAATCACACATTGGGAAGTTAAATAATTACGCACTATTGCCTAAAAAAATAAAATTGAGTTTGATCGAAATTTCTACTAATTTTAAACACCATTATCAAAAGGATTATTATATGGATATGTATGGATATTTCAGCCGAGACGTTAAAAGAGTGCAGTCAAAAGTCAAAATCCCATAAACATCATTAGATATTTGCCACCAAGACGGTAATGAACCATTCGAATAATTTTAAACTCAAACTGTGTCAGTTTCGTTTTTACCTGATCGGACGAGAATGGTTATCAAACAAATTGTTATAGATTGTTTGCTAGTAAGTTAACCGCGAGTGCTTATGTTTGTAGGACTGTAAGTAGGAATGCTAACAGCTATAGATATGAAATTACTTGATAAATAGTAATGCAAATATATACAAATTTATGGTCAACCAATCCACGTATATATGTTTAATACATTTCCTCTTATATTAGGATGATTGCGATCAGGATTCAAACTGAACAGTGCGGTCCTCGTGGTGGTAAACATTTCTAACTTGGCTAAAATTGTCATAAATTTCAATTGGGAACCGCTCCCGGGTGGGCTTGAACCACCAACCTTTCGGTTAACAGCCGAACGCGCTAACCAATTGCGCCACGGAAGCTCCTGCATCAACATTTAAGGGAATTTCCTCTCTTAAAAATCTGATCCTTTTGCAAAATATCTATGTGTTGAAATATTTTAAATATGCAACATAAATGTGTGTTTGCCGTCTGAAACCTGCGGTTAGTTACGAAATCGGATGATTGGATACAGTTTCCAGAAATTGGGTGGAACCACACATTGCGCAGTTGAATAATTACGCACTGTAGCCTGCAAAAATAAAATTGAGTTTGATCGAAGTTTCTACTAATTTTGAACACCATTATCAAAAGGAATATTATATGGATATGTATGGATATTTCAGCCGAGACGTTAAAAGAGTGCAGTCAAAAGTCAAAATCTCATAAACATCATTAGATATTTGCCACCAAGACGGTAATGAACCATTCGAATAATTTTAAACTCAAACTGTGTCAGTTTCGTTTAAACGTGATCGGCCCAGAATGAGTATCAAATAAATTGCTATAGATTGTTTCCTAATAAGTTACCCGAGAGTGCGTATGTTTGTAGGACTGTAAGTAGGAATGCTAATAGCTATAGATATGAAATTACTTGTTAAATAATAATGCAAATATCTACAAACTTAAGGTAAACCAATCCACTTATAATTGTTTAATACATTTCCTCTTATATTAGGATGATGGCGATCAGGATTTTAACTGAATATTGGGATCCTCGTAAGTTTGCAGGACTGTAAGTAGGAATGCTAATAGCTATAGATATGAAATTACTTGATAAAGAGTAATGCAAATATCTACAAGCTTAAGGTAAACAAATCCACTTATAATTGTTTAATACATTTCCTCTTATATTAGGATCATGGCGATCAGGATTTTAACTGAACAGAGCGACCCTCGTAAGTTTGCAGGACTGTAAGTAGGAATGCTAATAGCTATAGATATGAAATTACTTGATAAAGAGTAATGGAAATATCTACAATATTATGGTCAACCAATCCACTTATAATTGTTTAATACATTACCTCTTATATTAGGATTATGGCGATCAGGATGTTAACTGAACAGTGCGATCCTCGTGGTTGTAAACATTTCTAACTTGGCTAAAATTACTATAAATTTCTATTGAGAACCGCTCCTGGGTGGGCTTGAACCACCAACCTGTCGGATAACAGCCGAACGCGCTAACCAATTGCGCCACGGAAGCTCCTGCATCAACATTTAAGGGAATTTCCTCTCTTAAAAATCTGATCCTTTTGCAAAATATCTATGTGTTGAAATATTTTAAATATGCAACATAAATGTGTGTTTGCCGTCTGAAACCTGCGGTTAGTTACGAAATCGGATGATTGGATACAGTTTCCAGAAATTGGGTGGAACCACACATTGCGCAGTTGAATAATTACGCACTGTAGCCTGCAAAAATAAAATTGAGTTTGATCGAAGTTTCTACTAATTTTGAACACCATTATCAAAAGGAATATTATATGGATATGTATGGATATTTCAGCCGAGACGTTAAAAGAGTGCAGTCAAAAGTCAAAATCTCATAAACATCATTAGATATTTGCCACCAAGACGGTAATGAACCATTCGAATAATTTTAAACTCAAACTGTGTCAGTTTCGTTTAAACGTGATCGGCCCAGAATGAGTATCAAATAAATTGCTATAGATTGTTTCCTAATAAGTTACCCGAGAGTGCGTATGTTTGTAGGACTGTAAGTAGGAATGCTAATAGCTATAGATATGAAATTACTTGTTAAATAATAATGCAAATATCTACAAACTTAAGGTAAACCAATCCACTTATAATTGTTTAATACATTTCCTCTTATATTAGGATGATGGCGATCAGGATTTTAACTGAATATTGGGATCCTCGTAAGTTTGCAGGACTGTAAGTAGGAATGCTAATAGCTATAGATATGAAATTACTTGATAAAGAGTAATGCAAATATCTACAAGCTTAAGGTAAACAAATCCACTTATAATTGTTTAATACATTTCCTCTTATATTAGGATCATGGCGATCAGGATTTTAACTGAACAGAGCGACCCTCGTAAGTTTGCAGGACTGTAAGTAGGAATGCTAATAGCTATAGATATGAAATTACTTGATAAAGAGTAATGGAAATATCTACAATATTATGGTCAACCAATCCACTTATAATTGTTTAATACATTACCTCTTATATTAGGATTATGGCGATCAGGATGTTAACTGAACAGTGCGATCCTCGTGGTTGTAAACATTTCTAACTTGGCTAAAATTACTATAAATTTCTATTGAGAACCGCTCCTGGGTGGGCTTGAACCACCAACCTGTCGGATAACAGCCGAACGCGCTAACCAATTGCGCCACGGAAGCTCCTGCATCAACATTTAAGGGAATTTCCTCTCTTAAAAATCTGATCCTTTTGCAAAATATCTATGTGTTGAAATATTTTAAATATGCAACATAAATGTGTGTTTGCCGTCTGAAACCTGCGGTTAGTTACGAAATCGGATGATTGGATACAGTTTCCAGAAATTGGGTGGAACCACACATTGCGCAGTTGAATAATTACGCACTGTAGCCTGCAAAAATAAAATTGAGTTTGATCGAAGTTTCTACTAATTTTGAACACCATTATCAAAAGGAATATTATATGGATATGTATGAATATTTCAGCAAAGACGTTAAAAGAGTGCGGTCAAAAGTCAAAATCTCATAAACATCATTAGATATTTGCCACCAAGATGGTAATGAACCATTCGAATAATTTTAAACTCAAACTGTGTCAGTTTCGTTTTAAGGTGATCGGACCAGAATGGTTATCAAACAAATTGTTATAGATTGTTTGCTAATAAGTTAACCGAGAGTGCGTATGTTTGTAAGACTGTAAGTAGGAATGCTAATAGCTATAGATATGAAATTACTTGATAAATAGTAATGCAAATATATACAAATTTATGATCAACCAATCCACGTATAATTGTTTAATACATTTCCTCTTATATTAGGATGATTGCGATCAGGATTTAAACTGAACAGTGAAATCCTCGTGGTAGTAAACATTTCTAAATTGGTTAAAATTGTCATAAATTTCAATTGGGAACCGTTCCCGTGTGCGCTTGAACCACCAAACTTTCGGTTAACAACCAAACGCGCTAACCAATTGCGCCACGGAAGCTCCTGCGGCAACTTTCAAGAGAATTGGACCTCTTAAAATCTGATCCTTGTGCAAAATATCTATGAGTTGAAATATTGAAAATGTGGAACATAAATGTGTGTTTACCTTCTGAAATCTCTAGTTAATCACAAAATTGGATGATTGGAAACACTTTCCAAAAATTGTGTGCAATCACACATTGGGAAGTTAAATAATTACGCACTATTGCCTGCAAAAATAAAATTGAGTTTGATCGAAATTTCTACTAATTTTAAACACCATTATCAAAAGGATTATTATATGGATATGTATGGATATTTCAGCCGAGACGTTAAAAGAGTGCAGTCAAAAGTCAAAATCTCATAAACATCATTAGATATTTGCCACCAAGACGGTAATGAACCATTCGAATAATTTTAAACTCCAACTGTGTCAGTTTCGTTTAAACGTGATCGTTCCAGAATGAGTATCAAATAAATTGCTATAGATTGTTCCTAATAAGTTATCAGAGAGTGCGTATGTTTGTAGGACTGTAAGTAGGAATGCTAATAGCTATAGATATGAAATTACTTGTTAAATAGTAATGCAAATATCTACAAGCTTAAGGTAAACAAATCCACTTATAATTGTTTAATACATTTCCTCTTATATTAGGATTATGGCGATCAGGATGTTAACTGAACAGTGCGATCCTCGTGGTGGTAAACATTTCTAACTTGGCTATAATTACTATAAATTTCAATTGGGAACCGCCCCCGGATGGGCATGAACCACCAACCTTTCGATTAACAGCCGAACGCGCTAACCAATTGCGCCACGGAAGCTCCTGCATCAACATTTAAGGGAATTTGTTCTTTTAAAAATCTGATCCTTTTGCAAAATATCTATGTGTGGAAATATTTTAAATGTGGAACATAAATGTGTGTTGGCCGTCTGAAACCTGTAGTTAGTTACGAAATCGGATAATTGGATACAGTTTCCAGAAATTGGGGGCAACCACACATTGCGCAGTTGAATAATTACGCACTATTGCCTGCAAAAATAAAATTGAGTTTGATCGAAATTTCTACTAATTTTAAACACCATTATCAAAAGGATTATTATATGGATATGTATGGATATTTCAGCCGAGACGTTAAAAGAGTGCAGTCAAAAGTCAAAATCTCATAAACATCATTAGATATTTGCCACCAAGACGGTAATGAACCATTCGAATAATTTTAAACTCAAACTGTGTCAGTTTCGTTTTTACCTGATCGGACGAGAATGGTTATCAAACAAATTGTTATAGATTGTTTGCTAGTAAGTTAACCGCGAGTGCTTATGTTTGTAGGACTGTAAGTAGGAATGCTAATAGCTATAGATATGAAATTACTTGATAAATAGTAATGCAAATATATACAAATTTATGGTTAACCAATCCACGTATAATTGTTTAATACATTTCCTCTTATATTAGGATGATTGCGATCAGGATTTAAACTGAACAGTGCGGTCCTCGTGGTGGTAAACATTTCTAACTTGGCTAAAATTGTCATAAATTTCAATTGGGAACCGCTCCCGGGTGGGCTTGAACCACCAAACTTTCGGTTAACAACCAAACGCGCTAACCAATTGCGCCACGGAAGCTCCTGCGGCAACTTTCAAGAAAATTGGATCTCTTAAAAATCTGATCCTTGTGCAAAATATCTATGAGTTGAAATATTTTAAATGTGGAACATAAATGTGTGTTTACCTTCTGAAATCTCTAGTTAATCACAAATTTGTATGATTGGAAACACTCTCCAAAAATTGTGTGCAACCACACATTGGGAAGTTGAATAATTACACACTGTTGCCTGCAAAAATAAAGTTGAGTTAGAACGAAATTTCTACTAATTTTCAACACCATTATCAAAAGGATTATTATATGGATATGTATGGATATTTCAGCCGAGACGATAAAAGAGTTCAGTGAAAAGTCAAAAGCTCATAAACATCATTAGATATTTGCCACCAAGATGGTAATGAACCTTTTGAATAATTTTAAACTCCAACTGTGTCAGTTTCGTTTAAACGTGATCGGCCCAGAATGAGTATCAAATAAATTGTTATAGATTGTTTCCTAATAAGTTACCCGAGAGTGCGTGTGTTTGTAGGGCTCTAAGTAGGAAAGCTAATAGCTATAGATATGAAATTACTTGATAAATAGTAATGCAAATATCTACAAATTTATGGTCAACCAATCCACGTATAATTGTTTAATACATTTCCTCTTATATTAGGATGATTGCGATCAGGATTTAAACTGAACAGTGCGGTCCTCGTGGTGGTAAACATTTCTAACTTGGCTAAAATTGTCATAAATTTCAATTGGGAACCGCTCCCGTGTGGGCTTGAACCACCAAACTTTCGGTTAACAACCGAACGCGCTAACCAATTGCGCCACGGAAGCTCCTGCGGCAACTTTTATAAGAATTGGATCTCTTAAAAATCTGATCCTTGTGCAAAATATCTATGAGTTGAAATATTTTAAATGTGGAACATAAATGTGTGTTTACCTTCTGAAATCTCTAGTTAATCACAAATTTGTATGATTGGAAACACTCTCCAAAAATTGTGTGCAACCACACATTGGGAAGTTGAATAATTACACACTGTTGCCTGCAAAAATAAAGTTGAGTTAGAACGAAATTTCTACTAATTTTCAACACCATTATCAAAAGGATTATTATATGGATATGTATGGATATTTCAGTCGAGACGTTAAAAGAGTGCAGTGAAAAGTCAAAAGCTCATAAACATCATTAGATATTTGCCACCAAGATGGAAATGAACCTTTCGAATAATTTTAAACTCGAACTGTGTCAGTTTCGTTTAAACGTGATCGTCCCAGAATGAGTATCAAATAAATTGCTATAGATTGTTCCTAATAAGTTACCAGAGAGTGCGTATGTTTGTAGGACTGTAAGTAGGAATGCTAATAGCTATAGATATGAAATTACTTGATAAATAGTAATGCAAATATATACAAATTTATGGTCAATCAATCCACGTATAATTGTTTAATACATTTCCTCTTATATTAGGATGATTGCGATCAGGATTTAAACTGAACAGTGCGGTCCTCGTGGTGGTAAACATTTCTAACTTGGCTAAAATTGTCATAAATTTCAATTGGGAACCGCTCCCGTGTGGGCTTGAACCACCAAACTTTCGGTTAACAACCGAACGCGCTAACCAATTGCGCCACGGAAGCTCCTGCGGCAACTTTTATAAGAATTGGATCTCTTAAAAATCTGATCCTTGTGCAAAATATCTATGAGTTGAAATATTTTAAATGTGGAACATAAATGTGTGTTTACCTTCTGAAATCTCTAGTTAATCACAAATTTGTATGATTGGAAACACTCTCCAAAAATTGTGTGCAACCACACATTGGGAAGTTGAATAATTACACACTGTTGCCTGCAAAAATAAAGTTGAGTTAGAACGAAATTTCTACTAATTTTCAACACCATTATCAAAAGGATTATTATATGGATATGTATGGATATTTCAGTCGAGACGTTAAAAGAGTGCAGTGAAAAGTCAAAAGCTCATAAACATCATTAGATATTTGCCACCAAGATGGAAATGAACCTTTCGAATAATTTTAAACTCCAACTGTGTCAGTTTCGTTTAAACGTGATCGTCCCAGAATGAGTATCAAATAAATTGCTATAGATTGTTCCTAATAAGTTACCAGAGAGTGCGTATGTTTGTAGGACTGTAAGTAAGAATGCTAATAGCTATAGATATGAAATTACTTGTTAAATAGTAATGCAAATATCTACAAGCTTAAGGTAAACAAATCCACTTATAATTGTTTAATACATTTCCTCTTATATTAGGATTATGGCGATCAGGATGTTAACTGAACAGTGCGATCCTCGTGGTGGTAAACATTTCTAACTTGGCTATAATTACTATAAATTTCAATTGGGAACCGCTCCCGGGTGGGTTTGAACCACCAACCTTTCGGTTAACAGCCGAACGCGCTAACCAATTGCGCCACGGAAGCTCCTGCATCAACATTTAAGGGAATTTGCTCTCTTAAAAATCTGATCCTTTTGCAAAATATCTATGTGTTGAAATATTTTAAATATGCAACATAAATTTGTGTTTGCCGTCTGAAACCTGCGGTTAGTTACGAAATCGGATGATTGGATACAGTTTCCAGAAATTGGGTGGAACCACACATTGCGCAGTTGAATAATTACGCACTGTAGCCTGCAAAAATAAAATTGGGTTTGATCGAAGTTTCTACTAATTTTAAACACCATTATCAAAAGGATTATTATATGGACATGTATGGATATTTCAGTCGAGACGTTAAAAGAGTGCAGTGAAAAGTCAAAGGCTCATAAACATCATTAGATATTTGCCACCAAGACGGTAATGAACCATTCGAATAATTTTAAACTCAAACTGTGTCAGTTTCGTTTTTACCTGATCGGACGAGAATGGTTATCAAACAAATTGTTATAGATTGTTTGCTAGTAAGTTAACCGCGAATGCGTATGTTTGTAGGACTGTTAGTAGGAATGCTAATAGCTATAGATATGAAATTTCTTGATAAATAGTAATGCAAATATCTACAAATTTAGGGTAAACCAATGCACATATAATTGTTTAATACATTTCCTCTAATATTAGGATGATTGCGATCGGGATTTAAACTGAACAGTGAAATCCTCGTGGTAGTAAACATTTCTAAATTGGTTAAAATTGTCATAAATTTCAATTGGGAACCGTTCCCGTGTGGGCTTAAACCACCAAACTTTCGGTTAACAACCGAACGCGCTAACCAATTGCGCCACGGAAGCTCCTGCGGCAACTTTTAAGAGAATTGGATTTCTTAAAAATCTGATCCTTGTGCAAAATATCTATGAGTTGAAATATTTTAAATGTGGAACATAAATGTGTGTTTACCTTCTGAAATCTCTAGTTAATCACAAAATTGGATGATTGGAAACACTTTCCAAAAATTGTGTGCAACCACACATTGGGAAGTTGAATAATTACACACTGTTGCCTGCAAAAATAAAGTTGAGTTAGAACGAAATTTCTACTAATTTTCAACACAATTATCAAAAGGATTATTATATGGATATGTATGGATATTTCAGTCGAGACGGTAAAAGAGTGCAGTGAAAAGTCAAAAGCTCATAAACATCATTAGATATTTGCCACCAAGATGGAAATGAACCTTTCGAATAATTTTAAACTCCAACTGTGTCAGTTTCGTTTAAACGTGATCGGCCCAGAATGAGTATCAAATAAATTGCTATAGATTGTTTCCTAATAAGTTACCAGAGAGTGCGTATGTTTGTAGGACTGTAAGTAGGAATGCTAATAGCTATAGATAAGAAATTAATTGTTAAATAGTAATGCAAATATCTACAATATTATGGTCAACCAATCCACTTATAATTGTTTAATACATTACCTCTTATATTAGGATTATGGCGATCAGGATGTTAACTGAACAGTGCGATCCTCGTGGTGGTAAACATTTCTAACTTGGCTATAATTACTATAAATTTCAATTGGGAACCGCCCCCGGGTGGGCATGAACCACCAACCTTTCGATTAACAGCCGAACGCGCTAACCAATTGCGCCACGGAAGCTCCTGCATCAACATTTAAGGGAATTTGTTCTCTTAAAAATCTGATCCTTTTGCAAAATATCTATGTGTGGAAATATTTTAAATGTGGAACATAAATGTGTGTTGGCCGTCTGAAACCTGTGGTTAGTTACGAAATCGGATAATTGGATACAGTTTCCAGAAATTGGGGGCAACCACACATTGGGCAGTTGAATAATTACGCACTATTGCCTGCAAAAGTAAAATTGAGTTTGATCGAAATTTCTACTAATTTTAAACACTATTATCAAAAGGATTATTATATGGATATGTATGGATATTTCAGCCGAGACGTTAAAAGAGTGCAGTCAAAAGTCAAAATCTCATAAACATCATTAGATATTTGCCACCAAGACGGTAATGAACCATTCGAATAATTTTAAACTCAAACTGTGTCAGTTTCGTTTTTACCTGATCGGACGAGAATGGTTATCAAACAAATTGTTATAGATTGTTTGCTAGTAAGTTAACCGCGAGTGCTTATGTTTGTAGGGCTGTAAGTAGGAATGCTAATAGCTATAGATATGAAATTACTTGATAAATAGTAATGCAAATATATACAAATTTATGCTCAACCAATCCACGTATAATTGTTTAATACATTTCCTCTTATATTAGGATAATTGCGATCAGGATTTAAACTGAACAGTGCGGTCCTCGTGGTGGTAAACATTTCTAACTTGGCTAAAATTGTCATAAATTTCAATTGGGAACCGCTCCCGGGTGGGCTTGAACCACCAAACTTTCGGTTAACAACCAAACGCGCTAACCAATTGCGCCACGGAAGCTCCTGCGGCAACTTTCAAGAGAATTGAATCTCTTAAAAATCTGATCCTTGTGCAAAATATCTATGAGTTGAAATATTTTAAATGTGGAACATAAATGTGTGTTTACCTTCTGAAATCTCTAGTTAATCACAAATTTGTATGATTGGAAACACTCTCCAAAAATTGTGTGCAACCACACATTGGGAAGTTGAATAATTACACACTGTTGCCTGCAAAAATAAAGTTGAGTTAGAACAAAATTTCTACTAATTTTCAACACCATTATCAAAAGGATTATTATATGGATATGTATGGATATTTCAGCCGAGACGATAAAAGAGTTCAGTGAAAAGTCAAAAGCTCATAAACATCATTAGATATTTGCCACCAAGATGGTAATGAACCTTTTGAATAATTTTAAACTCCAACTGTCTCAGTTTCGTTTAAACGTGATCGGCCCAGAATAAGTATCAAATAAATTGTTATAGATTGTTTGCTAATAAGTTAACCGAGAGTGCGTGTGTTTGTAGGACTGTAAGTAGGAATGCTAATTGCTATAGATATGAAATAACTTGATAAATAGTAATGCAAATATCTACAAATTTAAGGTAAACCAATCCACTTATAATTGTTTAATACATTTCCTCTTATATTAGGATCATGGCGGTCACGATTTTAACTCAATAGTGCGATCCTCGTATGTTTGCCGGACTGTAAGTAGGAATGCTAATAGCTATAGATATGAAATTACTTGATAAGTAGTAATGCAAATATCTACAAATTTATGCTCAACCATCCACATATAATTGTTTAATGCATTTTCACTTATATTAGAATTATGGCGATCAGGATGTTAACTGAAAAGTGCGATCCTCGTGGTGGTAAACATTTCTAACTTGGCTAAAATTACCATTAATTTCAATTGAGAACCGCCCCCGGGTGGGCTTGAACCGCCAACCTTTCGGTTAACAACCGAACGCGCTAACCAATTGCGCCACGGAAGCTCCTGGATCAACTTTTAAGGGAATTTGATCTCTTAAAAATCTGATCCTTTTGCAAAATATCTATTTGTTGAAATATTATAAATGTGGAACAAAAATGTGTGTTTGCCGTCTGAAACCTGCGGTTAGTTACGAAATCGGATGATTGGATACAGTTTCCAGAAATTGGGTGCAACCACACATTGCGCAGTTGAATAATTACGCACTATTGCCTGCAAAAATGAAATTGAGTTTGATCGAAATTTCTACTACTTTTAAACACCATTATCAAAAGGATTATTATATGGATATGTATGGATATTTCAGCCGAGACGTTAAAAGAGTGCAGTCAAAAGTCAAAATCTCATAAACATCATTAGATATTTGCCACCAAGATGGTAATGAACCTTTTGAATAATTTTAAACTCCAACTGTCTCAGTTTCGTTTAAACGTGATCGGCCCAGAATAAGTATCAAATAAATTGTTATAGATTGTTTGCTAATAAGTTAACCGAGAGTGCGTGTGTTTGTAGGACTGTAAGTAGGAATGCTAATAGCTATAGATATGAAATTACTTGTTAAATAGTAATGCAAATATCAACAAATTTATGGTCAACCAATCCACTTATAATTGTTTAATACATTTCCTCTTATATTAGGATGATGGCGATCATGATGTTAACTGAACAGTGCGGTCCTCGTGGTGGTAAACATTTCTAACTTGGCTAAAATTGTCATAAATTTCAATTGGGAACCTCTCCCGGGTGGGCTTGAACCACCAAACTTTCGGTTAACAACCAAACGCGCTAACCAATTGCGCCACGGAAGCTCCTGCGGCAACTTTCAAGAGAATTGGATCTCTTAAAAATCTGATCCTTGTGCAAAATATCTATGAGTTGAAATATTTTAAATGTGGAACATAAATGTGTGTTTACCTTCTGAAATCTCTAGTTAATCACAAAATTGTATGATTGGAAACACTCTCCCAAAATTGTGTGCAACCACACATTGGGAAGTTGAATAATTACACACTGTTGCCTGCAAAAATAAAGTTGAGTTAGAACGAAATTTCTACTAATTTTCAACATCATTATCAAAAGGATTATTATATGGATATGTATGGATATTTCAGTCGAGACGTTAAAAGAGTGCAGTGAAAAGTCAAAAGCTCATAAACATCATTAGATATTTGCCACCAAAATGGAAATGAACCTTTCGAATAATTTTAAACTCCAACTGTGTCAGTTTCGTTTAAACGTGATCGTTCCAGAATGAGTATCAAATAAATTGCTATAGATTGTTCCTAATAAGTTATCAGAGAGTGCGTATGTTTGTAGGACTGTAAGTAGGAATGCTAATAGCTATAGATATGAAATTACTTGTTAAATAGTAATGCAAATATCTACAAGCTTAAGGTAAACAAATCCACTTATAATTGTTTAATACATTTCCTCTTATATTAGGATTATGGCGATCAGGATGTTAACTGAACAGTGCGATCCTCGTGGTGGTAAACATTTCTAACTTGGCTATAATTACTATAAATTTCAATTGGGAACCGCCCCCGGATGGGCATGAACCACCAACCTTTCGATTAACAGCCGAACGCGCTAACCAATTGCGCCACGGAAGCTCCTGCATCAACATTTAAGGGAATTTGTTCTTTTAAAAATCTGATCCTTTTGCAAAATATCTATGTGTGGAAATATTTTAAATGTGGAACATAAATGTGTGTTGGCCGTCTGAAACCTGTAGTTAGTTACGAAATCGGATAATTGGATACAGTTTCCAGAAATTGGGGGCAACCACACATTGCGCAGTTGAATAATTACGCACTATTGCCTGCAAAAATAAAATTGAGTTTGATCGAAATTTCTACTAATTTTAAACACCATTATCAAAAGGATTATTATATGGATATGTATGGATATTTCAGCCGAGACTTTAAAAGAGTGCAGTCAAAAGTCAAAATCTCATAAACATCATTAGATATTTGCCACCAAGACGGTAATGAACCATTCGAATAATTTTAAACTCAAACTGTGTCAGTTTCGTTTTTACCTGATCGGACGAGAATGGTTATCAAACAAATTGTTATAGATTGTTTGCTAGTAAGTTAACCGCGAGTGCTTATGTTTGTAGGACTGTAAGTAGGAATGCTAATAGCTATAGATATGAAATTACTTGATAAATAGTAATGCAAATATATACAAATTTATGGTCAACCAATCCACGTATAATTGTTTAATACATTTCCTCTTATATTAGGATGATTGCGATCAGGATTTAAACTGAACAGTGCGGTCCTCGTGGTGGTAAACATTTCTAACTTGGCTAAAATTGTCATAAATTTCAATTGGGAACCGCTCCCGGGTGGGCTTGAACCACCAAACTTTCGGTTAACAACCAAACGCGCTAACCAATTGCGCCACGGAAGCTCCTGCGGCAACTTTCAAGAAAATTGGATCTCTTTAAAATCTGATCCTTGTGCAAAATATCTATGAGTTGAAATATTTTAAATGTGGAACATAAATGTGTGTTTACCTTCTGAAATCTCTAGTTAATCACAAATTTGTATGATTGGAAACACTCTCCAAAAATTGTGTGCAACCACACATTGGGAAGTTGAATAATTACACACTGTTGCCTGCAAAAATAAAGTTGAGTTAGAACGAAATTTCTACTAATTTTCAACACCATTATCAAAAGGATTATTATATGGATATGTATGGATATTTCAGCCGAGACGATAAAAGAGTTCAGTGAAAAGTCAAAAGCTCATAAACATCATTAGATATTTGCCACCAAGATGGTAATGAACCTTTTGAATAATTTTAAACTCCAACTGTGTCAGTTTCGTTTAAACGTGATCGGCCCAGAATGAGTATCAAATAAATTGTTATAGATTGTTTCCTAATAAGTTACCCGAGAGTGCGTGTGTTTGTAGGGCTCTAAGTAGGAAAGCTAATAGCTATAGATATGAAATTACTTGATAAATAGTAATGCAAATATCTACAAATTTATGGTCAACCAATCCACGTATAATTGTTTAATACATTTCCTCTTATATTAGGATCATGGCGATCAGGATTTTAACCGAATATTGCGATCCTCGTAAGTTTGCAGGATTGTAAGTAGGAATCCTAATAGCTATAGATATGAAATTACTTGATAAAGAGTAATGCAAATATCTACAATATTATGGTCAACCAATCCACTTATAATTGTTTAATACATTTCCTCTTATATTAGGATCATGGCGATCAGGATTTTAACTGAACAGAGCGACCCTCGTAAGTTTGCAGGACTGTAAGTAGGAATGCTAATAGCTATAGATATGAAATTACTTGATAAAGAGTAATGGAAATATCTACAATATTATGGTCAACCAATCCACTTATAATTGTTTAATACATTACCTCTTATATTAGGATTATGGCGATCAGGATGTTAACTGAACAGTGCGATCCTCGTGGTTGTAAACATTTCTAACTTGGCTAAAATTACTATAAATTTCTATTGAGAACCGCTCCTGGGTGGGCTTGAACCACCAACCTGTCGGATAACAGCCGAACGCGCTAACCAATTGCGCCACGGAAGCTCCTGCATCAACATTTAAGGGAATTTGTTCCCTTAAAAATCTGATCCTTTTGCAAAATATCTATTTGTGGAAATATTTAAAATGTGCAACATAAATGTGTGTTGGCCTTCTGAAACCTGTAGTTAGTTACGAAATCGGATAATTGGATACAGTTTCCAGAAATTGGGTGCAACCACACATTGCGCAGTTGAATAGTTACGCACGCACTATGGCGTGCAAAAATAAAATTGAGTTTGATCGAAATTTCTACTATTTTTAAACACCATTATCAAAAGGATTATTATATGGATATGTATGGATATTTCAGCCGAGACGTTAAAAGAGTGCAGTCAAAAGTCAAAATCTCATAAACATCATTAGATATTTGCCACCAAGACGGTAATGAACCATTCGAATAATTTTAAACTCAAACTGTGTCAGTTTCGTTTAAACGTGATCGGCCCAGAATGAGTATCAAATAAATTGCTATAGATTGTTTCCTAATAAGTTACCCGAGAGTGCGTATGTTTGTAGGACTGTAAGTAGGAATGCTAATAGCTATAGATATGAAATTACTTGTTAAATAATAATGCAAATATCTACAAACTTAAGGTAAACCAATCCACTTATAATTGTTTAATACATTTCCTCTTATATTAGGATCATGGCGATCAGGATTTTAACTGAATATTGGGATCCTCGTAAGTTTGCAGGACTGTAAGTAGGAATGCTAATAGCTATAGATATGAAATTACTTGATAAAGAGTAATGCAAATATCTACAAGCTTAAGGTAAACAAATCCACTTATAATTGTTTAATACATTTCCTCTTATATTAGGATCATGGCGATCAGGATTTTAACTGAACAGAGCGACCCTCGTAAGTTTGCAGGACTGTAAGTAGGAATGCTAATAGCTATAGATATGAAATTACTTGATAAAGAGTAATGGAAATATCTACAATATTATGGTCAACCAATCCACTTATAATTGTTTAATACATTACCTCTTATATTAGGATGATGGCGATCAGGATGTTAACTGAACAGTGCGATCCTCGTGGTTGTAAACATTTCTAACTTGGCTAAAATTACTATAAATTTCTATTGAGAACCGCTCCTGGGTGGGCTTGAACCACCAACCTGTCGGATAACAGCCGAACGCGCTAACCAATTGCGCCACGGAAGCTCCTGCATCAACATTTAAGGGAATTTGTTCCCTTAAAAATCTGATCCTTTTGCAAAATATCTATTTGTGGAAATATTTAAAATGTGCAACATAAATGTGTGTTGGCCTTCTGAAACCTGTAGTTAGTTACGAAATCGGATAATTGGATACAGTTTCCAGAAATTGGGTGCAACCACACATTGCGCAGTTGAATAGTTACGCACGCACTATTGCGTGCAAAAATAAAATTGAGTTTGATCGAAATTTCTACTATTTTTAAACACCATTATCAAAAGGATTATTATATGGATATGTATGTATATTTCAGCCGAGACGTTAAAAGAGTGCGGTCAAAAGTCAAAATCTCATAAACATCATTAGATATTTGCCACCAAGATGGTAATGAACCATTCGAATAATTTTAAACTCAAACTGTGTCAGTTTCGTTTTAAGGTGATCGGACCAGAATGGTTATCAAACAAATTCTTATAGATTGTTTGCTAATAAGTTACCCGAGAGTGCGTATGTTTATAGGACTGTAAGTAGGAATGCTAATAGCTATAGATATGAAATTACTTGTTAAATAGTAATGCAAATATCAACAAATTTATGGTCAACCAATCCACTTATAATTGTTTAATACATTTCCTCTTATATTAGGATGATGGCGATCAGGATGTTAACTGAACAGTGCGATCCTCGTGGTGGTAAACATTTCTAACTTGGCTAAAATTACTATAAATTTCAATTGAGAACCGCTCCCGGGTGGGCTTGAACCACCAACCTTTCGGATAACAGCCGAACGGGCTAAGCAATTGCGCCACGGAAGCTCCTGCGGCAACTTTCAAGAGAATTGGACCTCTTAAAAGCTGATCCTTGTGCAAAATATCTATGAGTTGAAATATTGAAAATGTGGAACATAAATGTGTGTTTACCTTCTGAAATCTCTAGTTAATCACAAAATTGGATGATTGGAAACACTTTCCAAAAATTGTGTGCAATCACACATTGGGAAGTTAAATAATTACGCACTATTGCCTAAAAAAATAAAATTGAGTTTGATCGAAATTTCTACTAATTTTAAACACCATTATCAAAAGGATTATTATATGGATATGTATGGATATTTCAGCCGAGACGTTAAAAGAGTGCAGTCAAAAGTCAAAATCCCATAAACATCATTAGATATTTGCCACCAAGACGGTAATGAACCATTCGAATAATTTTAAACTCAAACTGTGTCAGTTTCGTTTTTACCTGATCGGACGAGAATGGTTATCAAACAAATTGTTATAGATTGTTTGCTAGTAAGTTAACCGCGAGTGCTTATGTTTGTAGGACTGTAAGTAGGAATGCTAACAGCTATAGATATGAAATTACTTGATAAATAGTAATGCAAATATATACAAATTTATGGTCAACCAATCCACGTATATATGTTTAATACATTTCCTCTTATATTAGGATGATTGCGATCAGGATTCAAACTGAACAGTGCGGTCCTCGTGGTGGTAAACATTTCTAACTTGGCTAAAATTGTCATAAATTTCAATTGGGAACCGCTCCCGGGTGGGCTTGAACCACCAACCTTTCGGTTAACAGCCGAACGCGCTAACCAATTGCGCCACGGAAGCTCCTGCATCAACATTTAAGGGAATTTCCTCTCTTAAAAATCTGATCCTTTTGCAAAATATCTATGTGTTGAAATATTTTAAATATGCAACATAAATGTGTGTTTGCCGTCTGAAACCTGCGGTTAGTTACGAAATCGGATGATTGGATACAGTTTCCAGAAATTGGGTGGAACCACACATTGCGCAGTTGAATAATTACGCACTGTAGCCTGCAAAAATAAAATTGAGTTTGATCGAAGTTTCTACTAATTTTGAACACCATTATCAAAAGGAATATTATATGGATATGTATGGATATTTCAGCCGAGACGTTAAAAGAGTGCAGTCAAAAGTCAAAATCTCATAAACATCATTAGATATTTGCCACCAAGACGGTAATGAACCATTCGAATAATTTTAAACTCAAACTGTGTCAGTTTCGTTTAAACGTGATCGGCCCAGAATGAGTATCAAATAAATTGCTATAGATTGTTTCCTAATAAGTTACCCGAGAGTGCGTATGTTTGTAGGACTGTAAGTAGGAATGCTAATAGCTATAGATATGAAATTACTTGTTAAATAATAATGCAAATATCTACAAACTTAAGGTAAACCAATCCACTTATAATTGTTTAATACATTTCCTCTTATATTAGGATGATGGCGATCAGGATTTTAACTGAATATTGGGATCCTCGTAAGTTTGCAGGACTGTAAGTAGGAATGCTAATAGCTATAGATATGAAATTACTTGATAAAGAGTAATGCAAATATCTACAAGCTTAAGGTAAACAAATCCACTTATAATTGTTTAATACATTTCCTCTTATATTAGGATCATGGCGATCAGGATTTTAACTGAACAGAGCGACCCTCGTAAGTTTGCAGGACTGTAAGTAGGAATGCTAATAGCTATAGATATGAAATTACTTGATAAAGAGTAATGGAAATATCTACAATATTATGGTCAACCAATCCACTTATAATTGTTTAATACATTACCTCTTATATTAGGATTATGGCGATCAGGATGTTAACTGAACAGTGCGATCCTCGTGGTTGTAAACATTTCTAACTTGGCTAAAATTACTATAAATTTCTATTGAGAACCGCTCCTGGGTGGGCTTGAACCACCAACCTGTCGGATAACAGCCGAACGCGCTAACCAATTGCGCCACGGAAGCTCCTGCATCAACATTTAAGGGAATTTCCTCTCTTAAAAATCTGATCCTTTTGCAAAATATCTATGTGTTGAAATATTTTAAATATGCAACATAAATGTGTGTTTGCCGTCTGAAACCTGCGGTTAGTTACGAAATCGGATGATTGGATACAGTTTCCAGAAATTGGGTGGAACCACACATTGCGCAGTTGAATAATTACGCACTGTAGCCTGCAAAAATAAAATTGAGTTTGATCGAAGTTTCTACTAATTTTGAACACCATTATCAAAAGGAATATTATATGGATATGTATGGATATTTCAGCCGAGACGTTAAAAGAGTGCAGTCAAAAGTCAAAATCTCATAAACATCATTAGATATTTGCCACCAAGACGGTAATGAACCATTCGAATAATTTTAAACTCAAACTGTGTCAGTTTCGTTTAAACGTGATCGGCCCAGAATGAGTATCAAATAAATTGCTATAGATTGTTTCCTAATAAGTTACCCGAGAGTGCGTATGTTTGTAGGACTGTAAGTAGGAATGCTAATAGCTATAGATATGAAATTACTTGTTAAATAATAATGCAAATATCTACAAACTTAAGGTAAACCAATCCACTTATAATTGTTTAATACATTTCCTCTTATATTAGGATGATGGCGATCAGGATTTTAACTGAATATTGGGATCCTCGTAAGTTTGCAGGACTGTAAGTAGGAATGCTAATAGCTATAGATATGAAATTACTTGATAAAGAGTAATGCAAATATCTACAAGCTTAAGGTAAACAAATCCACTTATAATTGTTTAATACATTTCCTCTTATATTAGGATCATGGCGATCAGGATTTTAACTGAACAGAGCGACCCTCGTAAGTTTGCAGGACTGTAAGTAGGAATGCTAATAGCTATAGATATGAAATTACTTGATAAAGAGTAATGGAAATATCTACAATATTATGGTCAACCAATCCACTTATAATTGTTTAATACATTACCTCTTATATTAGGATTATGGCGATCAGGATGTTAACTGAACAGTGCGATCCTCGTGGTTGTAAACATTTCTAACTTGGCTAAAATTACTATAAATTTCTATTGAGAACCGCTCCTGGGTGGGCTTGAACCACCAACCTGTCGGATAACAGCCGAACGCGCTAACCAATTGCGCCACGGAAGCTCCTGCATCAACATTTAAGGGAATTTCCTCTCTTAAAAATCTGATCCTTTTGCAAAATATCTATGTGTTGAAATATTTTAAATATGCAACATAAATGTGTGTTTGCCGTCTGAAACCTGCGGTTAGTTACGAAATCGGATGATTGGATACAGTTTCCAGAAATTGGGTGGAACCACACATTGCGCAGTTGAATAATTACGCACTGTAGCCTGCAAAAATAAAATTGAGTTTGATCGAAGTTTCTACTAATTTTGAACACCATTATCAAAAGGAATATTATATGGATATGTATGAATATTTCAGCAAAGACGTTAAAAGAGTGCGGTCAAAAGTCAAAATCTCATAAACATCATTAGATATTTGCCACCAAGATGGTAATGAACCATTCGAATAATTTTAAACTCAAACTGTGTCAGTTTCGTTTTAAGGTGATCGGACCAGAATGGTTATCAAACAAATTGTTATAGATTGTTTGCTAATAAGTTAACCGAGAGTGCGTATGTTTGTAAGACTGTAAGTAGGAATGCTAATAGCTATAGATATGAAATTACTTGATAAATAGTAATGCAAATATATACAAATTTATGATCAACCAATCCACGTATAATTGTTTAATACATTTCCTCTTATATTAGGATGATTGCGATCAGGATTTAAACTGAACAGTGAAATCCTCGTGGTAGTAAACATTTCTAAATTGGTTAAAATTGTCATAAATTTCAATTGGGAACCGTTCCCGTGTGCGCTTGAACCACCAAACTTTCGGTTAACAACCAAACGCGCTAACCAATTGCGCCACGGAAGCTCCTGCGGCAACTTTCAAGAGAATTGGACCTCTTAAAATCTGATCCTTGTGCAAAATATCTATGAGTTGAAATATTGAAAATGTGGAACATAAATGTGTGTTTACCTTCTGAAATCTCTAGTTAATCACAAAATTGGATGATTGGAAACACTTTCCAAAAATTGTGTGCAATCACACATTGGGAAGTTAAATAATTACGCACTATTGCCTGCAAAAATAAAATTGAGTTTGATCGAAATTTCTACTAATTTTAAACACCATTATCAAAAGGATTATTATATGGATATGTATGGATATTTCAGCCGAGACGTTAAAAGAGTGCAGTCAAAAGTCAAAATCTCATAAACATCATTAGATATTTGCCACCAAGACGGTAATGAACCATTCGAATAATTTTAAACTCAAACTGTGTCAGTTTCGTTTTTACCTGATCGGACGAGAATGGTTATCAAACAAATTGTTATAGATTGTTTGCTAGTAAGTTAACCGCGAGTGCTTATGTTTGTAGGACTGTAAGTAGGAATGCTAACAGCTATAGATATGAAATTACTTGATAAATAGTAATGCAAATATATACAAATTTATGGTCAACCAATCCACGTATATATGTTTAATACATTTCCTCTTATATTAGGATGATTGCGATCAGGATTCAAACTGAACAGTGCGGTCCTCGTGGTGGTAAACATTTCTAACTTGGCTAAAATTGTCATAAATTTCAATTGGGAACCGCTCCCGGGTGGGCTTGAACCACCAACCTTTCGGTTAACAGCCGAACGCGCTAACCAATTGCGCCACGGAAGCTCCTGCATCAACATTTAAGGGAATTTCCTCTCTTAAAAATCTGATCCTTTTGCAAAATATCTATGTGTTGAAATATTTTAAATATGCAACATAAATGTGTGTTTGCCGTCTGAAACCTGCGGTTAGTTACGAAATCGGATGATTGGATACAGTTTCCAGAAATTGGGTGGAACCACACATTGCGCAGTTGAATAATTACGCACTGTAGCCTGCAAAAATAAAATTGAGTTTGATCGAAGTTTCTACTAATTTTGAACACCATTATCAAAAGGAATATTATATGGATATGTATGGATATTTCAGCCGAGACGTTAAAAGAGTGCAGTCAAAAGTCAAAATCTCATAAACATCATTAGATATTTGCCACCAAGACGGTAATGAACCATTCGAATAATTTTAAACTCAAACTGTGTCAGTTTCGTTTAAACGTGATCGGCCCAGAATGAGTATCAAATAAATTGCTATAGATTGTTTCCTAATAAGTTACCCGATAGTGCGTATGTTTGTAGGACTGTAAGTAGGAATGCTAATAGCTATAGATATGAAATTACTTGTTAAATAATAATGCAAATATCTACAAACTTAAGGTAAACCAATCCACTTATAATTGTTTAATACATTTCCTCTTATATTAGGATGATGGCGATCAGGATTTTAACTGAATATTGGGATCCTCGTAAGTTTGCAGGACTGTAAGTAGGAATGCTAATAGCTATAGATATGAAATTACTTGATAAAGAGTAATGCAAATATCTACAAGCTTAAGGTAAACAAATCCACTTATAATTGTTTAATACATTTCCTCTTATATTAGGATCATGGCGATCAGGATTTTAACTGAACAGAGCGACCCTCGTAAGTTTGCAGGACTGTAAGTAGGAATGCTAATAGCTATAGATATGAAATTACTTGATAAAGAGTAATGGAAATATCTACAATATTATGGTCAACCAATCCACTTATAATTGTTTAATACATTACCTCTTATATTAGGATTATGGCGATCAGGATGTTAACTGAACAGTGCGATCCTCGTGGTTGTAAACATTTCTAACTTGGCTAAAATTACTATAAATTTCTATTGAGAACCGCTCCTGGGTGGGCTTGAACCACCAACCTGTCGGATAACAGCCGAACGCGCTAACCAATTGCGCCACGGAAGCTCCTGCATCAACATTTAAGGGAATTTCCTCTCTTAAAAATCTGATCCTTTTGCAAAATATCTATGTGTTGAAATATTTTAAATATGCAACATAAATGTGTGTTTGCCGTCTGAAACCTGCGGTTAGTTACGAAATCGGATGATTGGATACAGTTTCCAGAAATTGGGTGGAACCACACATTGCGCAGTTGAATAATTACGCACTGTAGCCTGCAAAAATAAAATTGAGTTTGATCGAAGTTTCTACTAATTTTGAACACCATTATCAAAAGGAATATTATATGGATATGTATGGATATTTCAGCCGAGACGTTAAAAGAGTGCAGTCAAAAGTCAAAATCTCATAAACATCATTAGATATTTGCCACCAAGACGGTAATGAACCATTCGAATAATTTTAAACTCAAACTGTGTCAGTTTCGTTTAAACGTGATCGGCCCAGAATGAGTATCAAATAAATTGCTATAGATTGTTTCCTAATAAGTTACCCGAGAGTGCGTATGTTTGTAGGACTGTAAGTAGGAATGCTAATAGCTATAGATATGAAATTACTTGTTAAATAATAATGCAAATATCTACAAACTTAAGGTAAACCAATCCACTTATAATTGTTTAATACATTTCCTCTTATATTAGGATGATGGCGATCAGGATTTTAACTGAATATTGGGATCCTCGTAAGTTTGCAGGACTGTAAGTAGGAATGCTAATAGCTATAGATATGAAATTACTTGATAAAGAGTAATGCAAATATCTACAAGCTTAAGGTAAACAAATCCACTTATAATTGTTTAATACATTTCCTCTTATATTAGGATCATGGCGATCAGGATTTTAACTGAACAGAGCGACCCTCGTAAGTTTGCAGGACTGTAAGTAGGAATGCTAATAGCTATAGATATGAAATTACTTGATAAAGAGTAATGGAAATATCTACAATATTATGGTCAACCAATCCACTTATAATTGTTTAATACATTACCTCTTATATTAGGATTATGGCGATCAGGATGTTAACTGAACAGTGCGATCCTCGTGGTTGTAAACATTTCTAACTTGGCTAAAATTACTATAAATTTCTATTGAGAACCGCTCCTGGGTGGGCTTGAACCACCAACCTGTCGGATAACAGCCGAACGCGCTAACCAATTGCGCCACGGAAGCTCCTGCATCAACATTTAAGGGAATTTCCTCTCTTAAAAATCTGATCCTTTTGCAAAATATCTATGTGTTGAAATATTTTAAATATGCAACATAAATGTGTGTTTGCCGTCTGAAACCTGCGGTTAGTTACGAAATCGGATGATTGGATACAGTTTCCAGAAATTGGGTGGAACCACACATTGCGCAGTTGAATAATTACGCACTGTAGCCTGCAAAAATAAAATTGAGTTTGATCGAAGTTTCTACTAATTTTGAACACCATTATCAAAAGGAATATTATATGGATATGTATGAATATTTCAGCAAAGACGTTAAAAGAGTGCGGTCAAAAGTCAAAATCTCATAAACATCATTAGATATTTGCCACCAAGATGGTAATGAACCATTCGAATAATTTTAAACTCAAACTGTGTCAGTTTCGTTTTAAGGTGATCGGACCAGAATGGTTATCAAACAAATTGTTATAGATTGTTTGCTAATAAGTTAACCGAGAGTGCGTATGTTTGTAAGACTGTAAGTAGGAATGCTAATAGCTATAGATATGAAATTACTTGATAAATAGTAATGCAAATATATACAAATTTATGATCAACCAATCCACGTATAATTGTTTAATACATTTCCTCTTATATTAGGATGATTGCGATCAGGATTTAAACTGAACAGTGAAATCCTCGTGGTAGTAAACATTTCTAAATTGGTTAAAATTGTCATAAATTTCAATTGGGAACCGTTCCCGTGTGCGCTTGAACCACCAAACTTTCGGTTAACAACCAAACGCGCTAACCAATTGCGCCACGGAAGCTCCTGCGGCAACTTTCAAGAGAATTGGACCTCTTAAAATCTGATCCTTGTGCAAAATATCTATGAGTTGAAATATTGAAAATGTGGAACATAAATGTGTGTTTACCTTCTGAAATCTCTAGTTAATCACAAAATTGGATGATTGGAAACACTTTCCAAAAATTGTGTGCAATCACACATTGGGAAGTTAAATAATTACGCACTATTGCCTGCAAAAATAAAATTGAGTTTGATCGAAATTTCTACTAATTTTAAACACCATTATCAAAAGGATTATTATATGGATATGTATGGATATTTCAGCCGAGACGTTAAAAGAGTGCAGTCAAAAGTCAAAATCTCATAAACATCATTAGATATTTGCCACCAAGACGGTAATGAACCATTCGAATAATTTTAAACTCAAACTGTGTCAGTTTCGTTTTTACCTGATCGGACGAGAATGGTTATCAAACAAATTGTTATAGATTGTTTGCTAGTAAGTTAACCGCGAGTGCTTATGTTTGTAGGACTGTAAGTAGGAATGCTAACAGCTATAGATATGAAATTACTTGATAAATAGTAATGCAAATATATACAAATTTATGGTCAACCAATCCACGTATATATGTTTAATACATTTCCTCTTATATTAGGATGATTGCGATCAGGATTCAAACTGAACAGTGCGGTCCTCGTGGTGGTAAACATTTCTAACTTGGCTAAAATTGTCATAAATTTCAATTGGGAACCGCTCCCGGGTGGGCTTGAACCACCAACCTTTCGGTTAACAGCCGAACGCGCTAACCAATTGCGCCACGGAAGCTCCTGCATCAACATTTAAGGGAATTTCCTCTCTTAAAAATCTGATCCTTTTGCAAAATATCTATGTGTTGAAATATTTTAAGTATGCAACATAAATGTGTGTTTGCCGTCTGAAACCTGCGGTTAGTTACGAAATCGGATGATTGGATACAGTTTCCAGAAATTGGGTGGAACCACACATTGCGCAGTTGAATAATTACGCACTGTAGCCTGCAAAAATAAAATTGAGTTTGATCGAAGTTTCTACTAATTTTGAACACCATTATCAAAAGGAATATTATATGGATATGTATGGATATTTCAGCCGAGACGTTAAAAGAGTGCAGTCAAAAGTCAAAATCTCATAAACATCATTAGATATTTGCCACCAAGACGGTAATGAACCATTCGAATAATTTTAAACTCAAACTGTGTCAGTTTCGTTTAAACGTGATCGGCCCAGAATGAGTATCAAATAAATTGCTATAGATTGTTTCCTAATAAGTTACCCGAGAGTGCGTATGTTTGTAGGACTGTAAGTAGGAATGCTAATAGCTATAGATATGAAATTACTTGTTAAATAATAATGCAAATATCTACAAACTTAAGGTAAACCAATCCACTTATAATTGTTTAATACATTTCCTCTTATATTAGGATGATGGCGATCAGGATTTTAACTGAATATTGGGATCCTCGTAAGTTTGCAGGACTGTAAGTAGGAATGCTAATAGCTATAGATATGAAATTACTTGATAAAGAGTAATGCAAATATCTACAAGCTTAAGGTAAACAAATCCACTTATAATTGTTTAATACATTTCCTCTTATATTAGGATCATGGCGATCAGGATTTTAACTGAACAGAGCGACCCTCGTAAGTTTGCAGGACTGTAAGTAGGAATGCTAATAGCTATAGATATGAAATTACTTGATAAAGAGTAATGGAAATATCTACAATATTATGGTCAACCAATCCACTTATAATTGTTTAATACATTACCTCTTATATTAGGATTATGGCGATCAGGATGTTAACTGAACAGTGCGATCCTCGTGGTTGTAAACATTTCTAACTTGGCTAAAATTACTATAAATTTCTATTGAGAACCGCTCCTGGGTGGGCTTGAACCACCAACCTGTCGGATAACAGCCGAACGCGCTAACCAATTGCGCCACGGAAGCTCCTGCATCAACATTTAAGGGAATTTCCTCTCTTAAAAATCTGATCCTTTTGCAAAATATCTATGTGTTGAAATATTTTAAATATGCAACATAAATGTGTGTTTGCCGTCTGAAACCTGCGGTTAGTTACGAAATCGGATGATTGGATACAGTTTCCAGAAATTGGGTGGAACCACACATTGCGCAGTTGAATAATTACGCACTGTAGCCTGCAAAAATAAAATTGAGTTTGATCGAAGTTTCTACTAATTTTGAACACCATTATCAAAAGGAATATTATATGGATATGTATGAATATTTCAGCAAAGACGTTAAAAGAGTGCGGTCAAAAGTCAAAATCTCATAAACATCATTAGATATTTGCCACCAAGATGGTAATGAACCATTCGAATAATTTTAAACTCAAACTGTGTCAGTTTCGTTTTAAGGTGATCGGACCAGAATGGTTATCAAACAAATTGTTATAGATTGTTTGCTAATAAGTTAACCGAGAGTGCGTATGTTTGTAAGACTGTAAGTAGGAATGCTAATAGCTATAGATATGAAATTACTTGATAAATAGTAATGCAAATATATACAAATTTATGATCAACCAATCCACGTATAATTGTTTAATACATTTCCTCTTATATTAGGATGATTGCGATCAGGATTTAAACTGAACAGTGAAATCCTCGTGGTAGTAAACATTTCTAAATTGGTTAAAATTGTCATAAATTTCAATTGGGAACCGTTCCCGTGTGCGCTTGAACCACCAAACTTTCGGTTAACAACCAAACGCGCTAACCAATTGCGCCACGGAAGCTCCTGCGGCAACTTTCAAGAGAATTGGACCTCTTAAAATCTGATCCTTGTGCAAAATATCTATGAGTTGAAATATTGAAAATGTGGAACATAAATGTGTGTTTACCTTCTGAAATCTCTAGTTAATCACAAAATTGGATGATTGGAAACACTTTCCAAAAATTGTGTGCAATCACACATTGGGAAGTTAAATAATTACGCACTATTGCCTGCAAAAATAAAATTGAGTTTGATCGAAATTTCTACTAATTTTAAACACCATTATCAAAAGGATTATTATATGGATATGTATGGATATTTCAGCCGAGACGTTAAAAGAGTGCAGTCAAAAGTCAAAATCTCATAAACATCATTAGATATTTGCCACCAAGACGGTAATGGTCCATTCGAATAATTTTAAACTCAAACTGTGTCAGTTTCGTTTAAACGTGATCGGCCCAGAATGAGTATCAAATAAATTGCTATAGATTGTTTCCTAATAAGTTACCCGAGAGTGCGTATGTTTGTAGGACTGTAAGTAGGAATGCTAATAGCTATAGATATGAAATTACTTGTTAAATAATAATGCAAATATCTACAAACTTAAGGTAAACCAATCCACTTATAATTGTTTAATACATTTCCTCTTATATTAGGATGATGGCGATCAGGATTTTAACTGAATATTGGGATCCTCGTAAGTTTGCAGGACTGTAAGTAGGAATGCTAATAGCTATAGATATGAAATTACTTGATAAAGAGTAATGCAAATATCTACAAGCTTAAGGTAAACAAATCCACTTATAATTGTTTAATACATTTCCTCTTATATTAGGATCATGGCGATCAGGATTTTGACTGAACAGAGCGACCCTCGTAAGTTTGCAGGACTGTAAGTAGGAATGCTAATAGCTATAGATATGAAATTACTTGATAAAGAGTAATGGAAATATCTACAATATTATGGTCAACCAATCCACTTATAATTGTTTAATACATTACCTCTTATATTAGGATTATGGCGATCAGGATGTTAACTGAACAGTGCGATCCTCGTGGTTGTAAACATTTCTAACTTGGCTAAAATTACTATAAATTTCTATTGAGAACCGCTCCTGGGTGGGCTTGAACCACCAACCTGTCGGATAACAGCCGAACGCGCTAACCAATTGCGCCACGGAAGCTCCTGCATCAACATTTAAGGGAATTTGTTCCCTTAAAAATCTGATCCTTTTGCAAAATATCTATTTGTGGAAATATTTAAAATGTGCAACATAAATGTGTGTTGGCCTTCTGAAACCTGTAGTTAGTTACGAAATCGGATAATTGGATACAGTTTCCAGAAATTGGGTGCAACCACACATTGCGCAGTTGAATAGTTACGCACGCACTATTGCGTGCAAAAATAAAATTGAGTTTGATCGAAATTTCTACTATTTTTAAACACCATTATCAAAAGGATTATTATATGGATATGTATGGATATTTCAGCCGAGACGTTAAAAGAGTGCAGTCAAAAGTCAAAATCTCATAAACATCATTAGATATTTGCCACCAAGACGGTAATGAACCATTCGAATAATTTTAAACTCAAACTGTGTCAGTTTCGTTTAAACGTGATCGGCCCAGAATGAGTATCAAATAAATTGCTATAGATTGTTTCCTAATAAGTTACCCGAGAGTGCGTATGTTTGTAGGACTGTAAGTAGGAATGCTAATAGCTATAGATATGAAATTACTTGTTAAATAATAATGCAAATATCTACAAACTTAAGGTAAACCAATCCACTTATAATTGTTTAATACATTTCCTCTTATATTAGGATCATGGCGATCAGGATTTTAACTGAATATTGGGATCCTCGTAAGTTTGCAGGACTGTAAGTAGGAATGCTAATAGCTATAGATATGAAATTACTTGATAAAGAGTAATGCAAATATCTACAAGCTTAAGGTAAACAAATCCACTTATAATTGTTTAATACATTTCCTCTTATATTAGGATCATGGCGATCAGGATTTTAACTGAACAGAGCGACCCTCGTAAGTTTGCAGGACTGTAAGTAGGAATGCTAATAGCTATAGATATGAAATTACTTGATAAAGAGTAATGGAAATATCTACAATATTATGGTCAACCAATCCACTTATAATTGTTTAATACATTACCTCTTATATTAGGATTATGGCGATCAGGATGTTAACTGAACAGTGCGATCCTCGTGGTTGTAAACATTTCTAACTTGGCTAAAATTACTATAAATTTCTATTGAGAACCGCTCCTGGGTGGGCTTGAACCACCAACCTGTCGGATAACAGCCGAACGCGCTAACCAATTGCGCCACGGAAGCTCCTGCATCAACATTTAAGGGAATTTGTTCCCTTAAAAATCTGATCCTTTTGCAAAATATCTATTTGTGGAAATATTTAAAATGTGGAACATAAATGTGTGTTTACCTTCTGAAATCTCTAGTTAATCACAAATTTGTATGATTGGAAACACTCTCCAAAAATTGTGTGCAACCACACATTGGGAAGTTGAATAATTACACACTGTTGCCTGCAAAAATAAAGTTGAGTTAGAACGAAATTTCTACTAATTTTCAACACCATTATCAAAAGGATTATTATATGGATATGTATGGATATTTCAGCCGAGACGTTAAAAGAGTGCAGTCAAAAGTCAAAATCTCATAAACATCATTAGATATTTGCCACCAAGACGGTAATGAACCATTCGATTAATTTTAAACTCCAACTGTGTCAGTTTCGTTTAAACGTGATCGGCCCAGAATGAGTATCAAATAAATTGCTATAGATTGTTTCCTAATAAGTTACCCGAGAGTGCGTATGTTTGCAGGACTGTAAGTAGGAATGCTAATAGCTATAGATATGAAATTACTTGATAAAGAGTAATGCAAATATCTACAATATTATGGTCAACCAATCCACTTATAATTGTTAAATACATTTCCTCTTATATTAGGATGATGGCGATCAGGATGTTAACTGAACAGTGCGATCCTCGTGGTGGTAAACATTTCTAACTTGGCTAAAATTACTATAAATTTCAATTGAGAACCGCTCCCGGGTGGGCTTGAACCACCAACCTTTCGGATAACAGCCGAACGGGCTAAGCAATTGCGCCACGGAAGCTCCTGCGGCAACTTTCAAGAGAATTGGACCTCTTAAAAGCTGATCCTTGTGCAAAATATCTATGAGTTGAAATATTGAAAATGTGGAACATAAATGTGTGTTTACCTTCTGAAATCTCTAGTTAATCACAAAATTGGATGATTGGAAACACTTTCCAAAAATTGTGTGCAATCACACATTGGGAAGTTAAATAATTACGCACTATTGCCTAAAAAAATAAAATTGAGTTTGATCGAAATTTCTACTAATTTTAAACACCATTATCAAAAGGATTATTATATGGATATGTATGGATATTTCAGCCGAGACGTTAAAAGAGTGCAGTCAAAAGTCAAAATCCCATAAACATCATTAGATATTTGCCACCAAGACGGTAATGAACCATTCGAATAATTTTAAACTCAAACTGTGTCAGTTTCGTTTTTACCTGATCGGACGAGAATGGTTATCAAACAAATTGTTATAGATTGTTTGCTAGTAAGTTAACCGCGAGTGCTTATGTTTGTAGGACTGTAAGTAGGAATGCTAACAGCTATAGATATGAAATTACTTGATAAATAGTAATGCAAATATATACAAATTTATGGTCAACCAATCCACGTATATATGTTTAATACATTTCCTCTTATATTAGGATGATTGCGATCAGGATTCAAACTGAACAGTGCGGTCCTCGTGGTGGTAAACATTTCTAACTTGGCTAAAATTGTCATAAATTTCAATTGGGAACCGCTCCCGGGTGGGCTTGAACCATCAAACTTTCGGTTAACAACCAAACGCGCTAACCAATTGCGCCACGAAAGCTCCTGCGGCAACTTTCAAGAGAATTGGATCTCTTAAAAATCTGATCCTTGTGCAAAATATCTATGAGTTGAAATATTTTAAATGTGGAACATAAATGTGTGTTTACCTTCTGAAATCTCTAGTTAATCACAAATTTGTATGATTGGAAACACTCTCCAAAAATTGTGTGCAACCACACATTGGGAAGTTGAATAATTACACACTGTTGCCTGCAAAAATAAAGTTGAGTTAGAACGAAATTTCTACTAATTTTCAACACCATTATCAAAAGGATTATTATATGGATATGTATGGATATTTCAGTCGAGACGTTAAAAGAGTGCAGTGAAAAGTCAAAAGCTCATAAACATCATTAGATATTTGCCACCAAGATGGAAATGAACCTTTCGAATAATTTTAAACTCCAACTGTGTCAGTTTCGTTTAAACGTGATCGTCCCAGAATAAGTATCAAATAAATTGCTATAGATTGTTCCTAATAAGTTACCAGAGAGTGCGTATGTTTGTAGGACTGTAAGTAGGAATGCTAATAGCTATAGATATGAAATTACTTGTTAAATAGTAATGCAAATATCTACAAGCTTAAGGTAAACAAATCCACTTATAATTGTTTAATAAATTTCCTCTTATATTAGGATTATGGCGATCAGGATGTTAACTGAACAGTGCGATCCTCGTGGTGGTAAACATTTCTAACTTGGCTATAATTACTATAAATTTCAATTGGGAACCGCCCCCGGGTGGGTATGAACCACCAACCTTTCGATTAACAGCCGAACGCGCTAAACAATTGCGCCTCGGAAGCTCCTGCATCAAAATTTAAGGGAATTTGTTCTCTTAAAAACCTGATCCTTTTGCAAAATATCTATGTGTGGAAATATTTTAAATGTAAAACATAAATGTGTGTTGGCCGCCTGAAACCTGTGGTTAGTTACGAAATCGGATAATTGGATACAGTTTTCAGAAATTGGGGGCAACCACACATTGCGCAGTTGAATAATTACGCACTATTGCCTGCAAAAATAAAATTTAAGTTTGATCGAAATATCTACTAATTTTAAACACCATTATCAAAAGGATTATTATATGGATATGTATGGATATTTCAGCCGAGACGTTAAAAGAGTGCAGTCAAAAGTCAAAATCTCATAAACATCATTAGATATTTGCCACCAAGACGGTAATGAACCATTCGAATAATTTTAAACTCAAACTGTGTCAGTTTCGTTTTTACCTGATCGGACGAGAATGGTTATCAAACAAATTGTTATAGATTGTTTGCTAGTAAGTTAACCGCGAGTGCTTGTGTTTGTAGGACTGTAAGTAGGAATGCTAATAGCTATAGATATGAAATTACTTGATAAATAGTAATGCAAATATATACAAATTTATGCTCAACCAATCCACGTATAATTGTTTAATACATTTCCTCTTATATTAGGATGATTGCGATCAGGATTTAAACTGAACAGTGCGGTCCTCGTGGTGGTAAACATTTCTAACTTGGCTAAAATTGTCATAAATTTCAATTGGGAACCGCTCCCGGGTGGGCTTGAACCACCAAACTTTCGGTTAACAACCAAACGCGCTAACCAATTGCGCCACGGAAGCTCCTGCGGCAACTTTCAAGAGAATTGGATCTCTTAAAAATCTGATCCTTGTGCAAAATATCTATGAGTTGAAATATTTTAAATGTGGAACATAAATGTGTGTTTACCTTCTGAAATCTCTAGTTAATCACAAATTTGTATGATTGGAAACACTCTCCAAAAATTGTGTGCAACCACACATTGGGAAGTTGAATAATTACACACTGTTGCCTGCAAAAATAAAGTTGAGTTAGAACAAAATTTCTACTAATTTTCAACACCATTATCAAAAGGATTATTATATGGATATGTATGGATATTTCAGCCGAGACGATAAAAGAGTTCAGTGAAAAGTCAAAAGCTCATAAACATCATTAGATATTTGCCACCAAGATGGTAATGAACCTTTTGAATAATTTTAAACTCCAACTGTGTCAGTTTCGTTTAAACGTGATCGGCCCAGAATGAGTATCAAATAAATTGTTATAGATTGTTTCCTAATAAGTTACCCGAGAGTGCGTGTGTTTGTAGGGCTCTAAGTAGGAAAGCTAATAGCTATAGATATGAAATTACTTGATAAATAGTAATGCAAATATCTACAAATTTATGGTCAACCAATCCACGTATAATTGTTTAATACATTTCCTCTTATATTAGGATTATGGCGATCAGGATATTAACTGAACAGTGCGATCCTCGTGGTGGTAAACATTTCTAACTTGGTTAAAATTACTATAAATTTCAATTGGGAACCGCTCCCGGGTGGGTTTGAACCACCAACCTTTCGGTTAACAGCCGAACGCGCTAACCAATTGCGCCACGGAAGCTCCTGCATCAACATTTAAGGGAATTTCCTCTCTTAAAAATCTGATCCTTTTGCAAAATATCTATGTGTTGAAATATTTTAAATATGCAACATAAATGTGTGTTTGCCGTCTGAAACCTGCGGTTAGTTACGAAATCGGATGATTGGATACAGTTTCCAGAAATTGGGTGGAACCACACATTGCGCAGTTGAATAATTACGCACTGTAGCCTGCAAAAATAAAATTGAGTTTGATCGAAATTTCTACTAATTTTGAACACCATTATCAAAAGGATTATTATATGGATATGTATGAATATTTCAGCAAAGACGTTAAAAGAGTGCGGTCAAAAGTCAAAATCTCATAAACATAATTAGATATTTGCCACCAAGATGGTAATGAACCATTCGAATAATTTTAAACTCAAACTGTGTCAGTTTCGTTTTAAGGTGATCGGACCAGAATGGTTATCAAACAAATTGTTATAGATTGTTTGCTAATAAGTTAACCGAGAGTGCGTATGTTTGTAAGACTGTAAGTAGGAATGCTAATAGCTATAGATATGAAATTACTTGATAAATAGTAATGCAAATATATATAAATTTATGGTCAACCAACCCACGTATAATTGTTTAATACATTTCCTCTTATATTAGGATGATTGCGATCAGGATTTAAACTGAACAGTGAAATCCTCGTGGTAGTAAACATTTCTAAATTGGTTAAAATTGTCATAAATTTCAATTGGGAACCGTTCCCGTGTGGGCTTGAACCACCAAACTTTCGGTTAACAACCAAACGCGCTAACCAATTGCGCCACGGAAGCTCCTGCGGCAACTTTCAAGAGAATTGGACCTCTTAAAATCTGATCCTTGTGCAAAATATCTATGAGTTGAAATATTGAAAATGTGGAACATAAATGTGTGTTTACCTTCTGAAATCTCTAGTTAATCACAAAATTGGATGATTGGAAACACTTTCCAAAAATTGTGTGCAATCACACATTGGGAAGTTAAATAATTACGCACTATTGCCTGCAAAAATAAAATTGAGTTTGATCGAAATTTCTACTAATTTTAAACACCATTATCAAAAGGATTATTATATGGATATGTATGGATATTTCAGCCGAGACGTTAAAAGAGTGCAGTCAAAAGTCAAAATCTCATAAACATCATTAGATATTTGCCACCAAGACGGTAATGAACCATTCGATTAATTTTAAACTCCAACTGTGTCAGTTTCGTTTAAACGTGATCGGCCCAGAATGAGTATCAAATAAATTGCTATAGATTGTTTCCTAATAAGTTACCCGAGAGTGCGTATGTTTGCAGGACTGTAAGTAGGAATGCTAATAGCTATAGATATGAAATTACTTGATAAAGAGTAATGCAAATATCTACAATATTATGGTCAACCAATCCACTTATAATTGTTTAATACATTTCCTCTTATATTAGGATGATGGCGATCAGGATGTTAACTGAACAGTGCGATCCTCGTGGTGGTAAACATTTCTAACTTGGCTAAAATTACTATAAATTTCAATTGAGAACCGCTCCCGGGTGGGCTTGAACCACCAACCTTTCGGATAACAGCCGAACGGGCTAAGCAATTGCGCCACGGAAGCTCCTGCGGCAACTTTCAAGAGAATTGGACCTCTTAAAAGCTGATCCTTGTGCAAAATATCTATGAGTTGAAATATTGAAAATGTGGAACATAAATGTGTGTTTACCTTCTGAAATCTCTAGTTAATCACAAAATCGGATGATTGGAAACACTTTCCAAAAATTGTGTGCAATCACACATTGGGAAGTTAAATAATTACGCACTATTGCCTAAAAAAATAAAATTGAGTTTGATCGAAATTTCTACTAATTTTAAACACCATTATCAAAAAGATTATTATATGGATATGTATGGATATTTCAGCCGAGACGTTAAAAGAGTGCAGTCAAAAGTCAAAATCTCATAAACATCATTAGATATTTGCCACCAAGACGGTAATGAACCATTCGAATAATTTTAAACTCAAACTGTGTCAGTTTCGTTTAAACGTGATCGGCCCAGAATGAGTATCAAATAAAATGCTATAGATTGTTTCCTAATAAGTTACCCGAGAGTGCGTATGTTTGTAGGACTGTAAGTAGGAATGCTAATAGCTATAGATATGAAATTACTTGTTAAATAGTAATGCAAATATCTACAAACTTAAGGTAAACCAATCCACTTATAATTGTTTAATACATTTCCTCTTATATTAGGATCATGGCGATCAAGATTTTAACTGAATATTGCGATCCTCGTAAGTTTGCAGGACTGTAAGTAGGAATGCTAATAGCTATAGATATGAAATTACTTGATAAAGAGTAATGCAAATATCTACAAGCTTAAGGTAAACAAATCCACTTATAATTGTTTAATACATTTCCTCTTATATTAGGATCATGGCGATCAGGATTTTAACTGAGCAGTGCGACCCTCCTAAGTTTGCAGGACTGTAAGTAGGAATGCTAATAGCTATAGATATGAAATTACTTGATAAAGAGTAATGCAAATATCTACAATATTATGGTCAACCAATCCACTTATAATTGTTTAATACATTACCTCTTATATTAGGATTATGGCGATCAGGATGTTAACTGAACAGTGCGATCCTCGTGGTTGTAAACATTTCTAACTTGGCTAAAATTACTATAAATTTCTATTGAGAACCGCTCCTGGGTGGGCTTGAACCACCAACCTTTCGGATAACAGCCGAACGCGCTAACCAATTGCGCCACGGAAGCTCCTGCATCAACATTTAAGGGAATTTGTTCCCTTAAAAATCTGATCCTTTTTCAAAATATCTATTTGTGGAAATATTTAAAATGTGCAACATAAATGTGTGTTGGCCTTCTGAAACCTGTAGTTAGTTACGAAATCGGATAATTGGATACAGTTTCCAGAAATTGGGTGCAACCACACATTGCGCAGTTGAATAATTACGCACTATTGCCTGCAAAAATAAAATTGAGTTTGATCGAAATTTCTGCTATTTTTAAACACCATTATCAAAAGGATTATTATATGGATATGTATGTATATTTCAGCCGAGACGTTAAAAGAGTGCGGTCAAAAGTCAAAATCTCATAAACATCATTAGATATTTGCCACCAAGATGGTAATGAACCATTCGAATAATTTTAAACTCAAACTGTGTCAGTTTCGTTTTAAGGTGATCGGACCAGAATGGTTATCAAACAAATTCTTATAGATTGTTTGCTAATAAGTTACCCGAGAGTGCGTATGTTTATAGGACTGTAAGTAGGAATGCTAATAGCTATAGATATGAAATTACTTGTTAAATAGTAATGCAAATATCAACAAATTTATGGTCAACCAATCCACTTATAATTGTTTAATACATTTCCTCTTATATTAGGATGATGGCGATCATGATGTTAACTGAACAGTGCGGTCCTCGTGGTGGTAAACATTTCTAACTTGGCTAAAATTGTCATAAATTTCAATTGGGAACCGGTGCCGGGTGGGCTTGAACCACCAAACTTTCGGTTAACAACCAAACGCGCTAACCAATTGCGCCACGGAAGCTCCTGCGGCAACTTTCAAGAGAATTGGATCTCTTAAAAATCTGATCCTAGTGCAAAATATCTATGAGTTGAAATATTTTAAATGTGGAACATAAATGTGTGTTTACCTTCTGAAATCTCTAGTTAATCACAAATTTGTATGATTGGAAACACTCTCCAAAAATTGTGTGCAACCACACATTGGGAAGTTGAATAATTACACACTGTTGCCTGCAAAAATAAAGTTGAGTTAGAACGAAATTTCTACTAATTTTCAACACCATTATCAAAAGGATTATTATATGGATATGTATGGATATTTCAGCCGAGACGTTAAAAGAGTGCAGTCAAAAGTCAAAATCTCATAAACATCATTAGATATTTGCCACCAAGACGGTAATGAACCATTCGAATAATTTTAAACTCAAACTGTGTCAGTTTCGTTTTTACCTGATCGGACGAGAATGGTTATCAAACAAATTGTTATAGATTGTTTGCTAGTAAGTTAACCGCTAGTGCGTATGTTTGTAGGACTGTTAGTAGGATTGCTAATAGCTATAGATATGAAATTTCTTGATAAATAGTAATGCAAATATCTGCAAATTTAGGGTAAACCAATGCACATATAATTGTTTAATACATTTCCTCTAATATTAGGATGATTGCGATCGGGATTTAAACTGAACAGTGAAATCCTCGTGGTAGTAAACATTTCTAAATTGGTTAAAATTGTCATAAATTTCAATTGGGAACCGTTCCCGTGTGGGCTTAAACCACCAAACTTTCGGTTAACAACCAAACGCGCTAACCAATTGCGCCACGGAAGCTCCTGCGGCAACTTTTAAGAGAATTGGATCTCTTAAAAATCTGATCCTTGTGCAAAATATCTATGAGTTGAAATATTTTAAATGTGGAACATAAATGTGAGTTTACCTTCTGAAATCTCTAGTTAATCACAAAATTGGATGATTGGAAACACTTTCCAAAAATTGTGTGCAATCACACATTGGGAAGTTGAATAATTACTCACTGTTGCCTGCAAAAATAAAATTGAGTTAGAACGAAATTTCTACTAATTTTCAACACCATTATCAAAAGGATTATTATATGGATATGTATGGATATTTCAGTCGAGACGGTAAAAGAGTGCAGTGAAAAGTCAAAAGCCCATAAACATCATTAGATATTTGCCACCATGATGGAAATGAACCTTTCGAATAATTTTAAACTCCAACTGTGTCAGTTTCGTTTAAACGTGATCGGCCCAGAATGAGTATCAAATAAATTGCTATAGATTGTTTCCTAATAAGTTACCCGAGATTGCGTATGTTTGCAGGACTGTAAGTAGGAATGCTAATAGCTATAGATATGAAATTACTTGATAAAGAGTAATGCAAATATCTACAATATTATGGTCAACCAATCCACTTATAATTGTTTAATACGTTTCCTCTTATATTAGGATGATGGCGATCAGGATGTTAACTGAACAGTGCGATCCTCGTAGTGGTAAACATTTCTAACTTGGCTAAAATTACTATAAATTTCAATTGAGAACCGCTCCCGGGTGGGCTTGAACCACCAACCTTTCGGATAACAGCCGAACGGGCTAAGCAATTGCGCCACGGAAGCTCCTGCATCAACATTTAAGGGAATTTGTTCCCTTAAAAATCTGATCCTTTTGCAAATTATCTATTTGTGGAAATATTTAAAATGTGCAACATAAATGTGTGTTCGCCTTCTGAAACCTGTAGTTAGTTACGAAATCGGATAATTGGATACAGTTTCCAGAAATTGGGTGCAACCACACATTGCGCAGCTGAATAATTACGCACTATTGCCTGCAAAAATAAAATTGAGTTTGATCGAAATTTCTACTATTTTTAAACACCATTATCAAAAGGATTATTATATGGATATGTATGGATATTTCAGCCGAGACGTTAAAAGAGTGCGGTCAAAAGTCAAAATCTCATAAACATCATTAGATATTTGCCACCAAGATGGTAATGAACCATTCGAATAATTTTAAACTCAAACTGTGTCAGTTTCGTTTTAAGGTGATCGGACCAGAATGGTTATCCAACAAATTCTTATAGATTGTTTGCTAATAAGTTACCCGAGAGTGCGTATGTTTATAGGACTGTAAGTAGGAATGCTAATAGCTATAGATATGAAATTACTTGTTAAATAGTAATGCAAATATCAACAAATTTATGGTCAACCAATTCACTTATAATTGTTTAATACATTTCCTCTTATATTAGGATGATGGCGATCATGATGTTAACTGAACAGTGCGGTCCTCGTGGTGGTAAACATTTCTAACTTGGCTAAAATTGTCATAAATTTCAATTGGGAACCGCTCCCGGGTGGGCTTGAACCACCAAACTTTCGGTTAACAACCAAACGCGCTAACCAATTGCGCCACGGAAGCTCCTGCGGCAACTTTCAAGAGAATTGGATCTCTTAAAAATCTGATCCTTGTGCAAAATATCTATGAGTTGAAATATTTTAAATGTGGAACATAAATGTGTGTTTACCTTCTGAAATCTCTAGTTAATCACAAAATTGTATGATTGGAAACACTCTCCAAAAATTGTGTGCAACCACACATTGGGAAGTTGAATAATTACACACTGTTGCTTGCAAAAATAAAGTTGAGTTAGAACGAAATTTCTACTAATTTTCAACACCATTATCAAAAGGATTATTATATGGATATGTATGGATATTTCAGTCGAGACGTTAAAAGAGTGCAGTGAAAAGTCAAAAGCTCATAAACATCATTAGATATTTGCCACCAAGATGGAAATGAACCTTTCGAATAACTTTAAACTCCAACTGTGTCAGTTTCGTTTAAACGTGATCGTCCCAGAATGAGTATCAAATAAATTGCTATAGATTGTTCCTAATAAGTTACCAGAGAGTGCGTATGTTTGTAAGGCTGTAAGTAGGAATGCTAATAGCTATAGATATGAAATTACTTGTTAAATAGTAATGCAAATATCTACAAGCCTAAGGTAAACAAATCCACTTATAATTGTTTAATACATTTCCTCTTATATTAGGATTATGGCGATCAGGATGTTAACTGAACAGTGCGATCCTCGTGGTGGTAAACATTTCTAACTTGGCTATAATTACTATAAATTTCAATTGGGAACCGCCCCCGGGTGGGCATGAACCACCAACCTTTCGATTAACAGCCGAACGCACTAACCAATTGCGCCACGGAAGCTCCTGCATCAACATTTAAGGGAATTTGTTCTCTTAAAAATCTGATCCTTTTGCAAAATATCTATGTGTGGAAATATTTTAAATGTGGAACATAAATGTGTGTTGGCCGTCTGAAACTTGTAGTTAGTAACGAAATCGGATAATTGGATACAGTTTCCAGAAATTGGGGGCAACCACACATTGCGCAGTTGAATAATTACGCACTATTGCCTGCAAAAATAAAATTGAGTTTGATCGAAATTTCTACTAATTTTAAACACCATTATCAACAGGATTATTATATGGATATATATGGATATTTCAGCCGAGACGTTAAAAGAGTGCAGTCAAAAGTCAAAATCTCGTAAACATCATTAGATATTTGCCACCAAGACGGTAATGAACCATTCGAATAATTTTAAACTCAAACTGTGTCAGTTTCGTTTTTACCTGATCGGACGAGAATGGTTATCAAACAAATTCTTATAGATTGTTTGCTAGTAAGTTAACCGCGAGTGCTTATGTTTGTAGGACTGTAAGTAGGAATGCTAATAGCTATAGATATGAAATTACTTGATAAATAGTAATGCAAATATATACAACTTTATGGTCAACCAATCCACGTATAATTGTTTAATACATTTCCTCTTATATTAGGATGATTGCGATCAGGATTTAAACTGAACAGTGCGGTCCTCGTGGTGGTAAACATTTCTAACTTGGCTAAAATTGTCATAAATTTCAATTGGGAACCGCTCCCGGGTGGGCTTGAACCACCAAACTTTCGGTTAACAACCAAACGCGCTAACCAATTGCGCCACGGAAGCTCCTGCGGCAACTTTCAAGAGAATTGGATCTCTTAAAAATCTGATCCTTGTGCAAAATATCTATGAGTTGAAATATTTTAAATGTGGAACATAAATGTGTGTTTACCTTCTGAAATCTCTAGTTAATCACAAATTTGTATGATTGGAAACACTCTCCAAAAATTGTGTGCAACCACACATTGGGAAGTTGAATAATTACACACTGTTGCCTGCAAAAATAAAGTTGAGTTAGAACGAAATTTCTACTAATTTTCAACACCATTATCAAAAGGATTATTATATGGACATGTATGGATATTTCAGTCGAGACGTTAAAAGAGTGCAGTGAAAAGTCAAAAGCTCATAAACATCATTAGATATTTGCCACCAAGATGGAAATGAACCTTTCGAATAATTTTAAACTCGAACTGTGTCAGTTTCGTTTAAACGTGATCGTCCCAGAATGAGTATCAAATAAATTGCTATAGATTGTTCCTAATAAGTTACCAGAGAGTGCGTATGTTTGTAGGACTGTAAGTAGGAATGCTAATAGCTATAGATATGAAATTACTTGATAAATAGTAATGCAAATATATACAAATTTATGGTCAACCAATCCACGTATAATTGTTTAATACATTTCCTCTTATATTAGGATGATTGCGATCAGGATTTAAACTGAACAGTGCGGTCCTCGTGGTGGTAAACATTTCTAACTTGGCTATAATTACTATAAATTTCAATTGGGAACCGCTCCCGGGTGGGTTTGAACCACCAACCTTTCGGTTAACAGCCGAACGCGCTAACCAATTGCGCCACGGAAGCTCCTGCATCAACATTTAAGGGAATTTGCTCTCTTAAAAATCTGATCCTTTTGCAAAATATCTATGTGTTGAAATATTTTAAATATGCAACATAAATTTGTGTTTGCCGTCTGAAACCTGCGGTTAGTTACGAAATCGGATGATTGGATACAGTTTCCAGAAATTGGGTGGAACCACACATTGCGCAGTTGAAGAATTACGCACTGTAGCCTGCAAAAATAAAATTGAGTTTGATCGAAGTTTCTACTAATTTTAAACACCATTATCAAAAGGATTATTATATGGATATGTATGGATATTTCAGCCGAGACGTTAAAAGAGTGCAGTCAAAAGTCAAAATCTCATAAACATCATTAGATATTTGCCACCAAGACGGTAATGAACCATTCGAATAATTTTAAACTCAAACTGTGTCAGTTTCGTTTTTACCTGATCGGACGAGAATGGTTATCAAACAAATTGTTATAGATTGTTTGCTAGTAAGTTAACCGCGAATGCGTATGTTTGTAGGACTGTTAGTAGGAATGCTAATAGCTATAGATATGAAATTTCTTGATAAATAGTAATGCAAATATCTACAAATTTAGGGTAAACCAATGCACATATAATTGTTTAATACATTTCCTCTAATATTAGGATGATTGCGATCGGGATTTAAACTGAACAGTGAAATCCTCGTGGTAGTAAACATTTCTAAATTGGTTAAAATTGTCATAAATTTCAATTGGGAACCGTTCCCGTGTGGGCTTAAACCACCAAACTTTCGGTTAACAACCGAACGCGCTAACCAATTGCGCCACGGAAGCTCCTGCGGCAACTTTTAAGAGAATTGGATTTCTTAAAAATCTGATCCTTGTGCAAAATATCTATGAGTTGAAATATTTTAAATGTGGAACATAAATGTGTGTTTACCTTCTGAAATCTCTAGTTAATCACAAATTTGTATGATTGGAAACACTCTCCAAAAATTGTGTGCAACCACACATTGGGAAGTTGAATAATTACACACTGTTGCCTGCAAAAATAAAGTTGAGTTAGAACGAAATTTCTACTAATTTTCAACACCATTATCAAAAGGATTATTATATGGACATGTATGGATATTTCAGTCGAGACGTTAAAAGAGTGCAGTGAAAAGTCAAAAGCTCATAAACATCATTAGATATTTTCCACCAAAATGGAAATGAACCTTTCGAATAATTTTAAACTCGAACTGTGTCAGTTTCGTTTAAACGTGATCGTCCCAGAATGAGTATCAAATAAATTGCTATAGATTGTTCCTAATAAGTTACCAGAGAGTGCGTATGTTTGTAGGACTGTAAGTAGGAATGCTAATAGCTATAGATATGAAATTACTTGATAAATAGTAATGCAAATATATACAAATTTATGGTCAACCAATCCACGTATAATTGTTTAATGCATTTCCTCTTATATTAGGATGATTGCGATCAGGATTTAAACTGAACAGTGAGGCCCTCGTGGTGGTAAACATTTCTAACTTGGCTAAAATTGTCATAAATTTCAATTGGGAACCGCTCCCGGGTGGGCTTCAACCACCAAACTTTCGGTTAACAACCAAACGCGCTAACCAATTGCCGCACGGAAGCTCCTGCGGCAACTTTCAAGAGAATTGGATCTCTTAAAAATCTGATCCTTGTGCAAAATATCTATGAGTTGAAATATTTTAAATGTGGAACATAAATGTGTGTTTACCTTCTGAAATCTCTAGTTAATCACAAATTTGTATGATTGGAAACACTCTCCAAAAATTGTGTGCAACCACACATTGGGAAGTTGAATAATTACACACTGTTGCCTGCAAAAATAAAGTTGAGTTAGAACGAAATTTCTACTAATTTTCAACACCATTATCAAAAGGATTATTATATGGATATGTATGGATATTTCAGTCGAGACGTTAAAAGAGTGCAGTGAAAAGTCAAAAGCTCATAAACATCATTAGATATTTGCCACCAAGATGGAAATGAACCTTTCGAATAATTTTAAACTCCAACTGTGTCAGTTTCGTTTAAACGTGATCGTCCCAGAATGAGTATCAAATAAATTGCTATAGATTGTTCCTAATAAGTTACCAGAGAGTGCGTATGTTTGTAGGACTGTAAGTAAGAATGCTAATAGCTATAGATATGAAATTACTTGTTAAATAGTAATGCAAATATCTACAAGCTTAAGGTAAACAAATCCACTTATAATTGTTTAATACATTTCCTCTTATATTAGGATTATGGCGATCAGGATGTTAACTGAACAGTGCGATCCTCGTGGTGGTAAACATTTCTAACTTGGCTATAATTACTATAAATTTCAATTGGGAAACGCTCCCGGGTGGGTTTGAACCACCAACCTTTCGGTTAACAGCCGAACGCGCTAACCAATTGCGCCACGGAAGCTCCTGCATCAACATTTAAGGGAATTTGCATTCTTAAAAATCTGATCCTTTTGCAAAATATCTATGTGTTGAAATATTTTAAATATGCAACATAAATGTGTGTTTGCCGTCTGAAACCTGCGGTTAGTTACGAAATCGGATGATTGGAAACAGTTTCCAGAAATTGGGTGGAACCACACATTGCGCAGTTGAATAATTACGCACTGTAGCCTGCAAAAATAAAATTGAGTTTGATCGAAGTTTCTACTAATTTTAAACACCATTATCAAAAGGATTATTATATGGATATGTATGGATATTTCAGCCGAGACGTTAAAAGAGTGCAGTCAAAAGTCAAAATCTCATAAACATCATTAGATATTTGCCACCAAGACGGTAATGAACCATTCGAATAATTTTAAACTCAAACTGTGTCAGTTTCGTTTTTACCTGATCGGACGAGAATGGTTATCAAACAAATTGTTATAGATTGTTTGCTAGTAAGTTAACCGCGAATGCGTATGTTTGTAGGACTGTTAGTAGGAATGCTAATAGCTATAGATATGAAATTTCTTGATAAATAGTAATGCAAATATCTACAAATTTAGGGTAAACCAATGCACATATAATTGTTTAATACATTTCCTCTAATATTAGGATGATTGCGATCGGGATTTAAACTGAACAGTGAAATCCTCGTGGTAGTAAACATTTCTAAATTGGTTAAAATTGTCATAAATTTCAATTGGGAACCGTTCCCGTGTGGGCTTAAACCACCAAACTTTCGGTTAACAACCGAACGCGCTAACCAATTGCGCCACGGAAGCTCCTGCGGCAACTTTTAAGAGAATTGGATCTCTTAAAAATCTGATCCTTGTGCAAAATATCTATGAGTTGAAATATTTTAAATGTGGAACATAAATGTGTGTTTACCTTCTGAAATCTCTAGTTAATCACAAAATTGGATGATTGGAAACACTTTCCAAAAATTGTGTGCAATCACACATTGGGAAGTTGAATAATTACACACTGTTGCCTGCAAAAATAAAATTGAGTTAGAACGAAATTTCTACTAATTTTCAACACCATTATCAAAAGGATTATTATATGGATATGTATGGATATTTCAGTCGAGACGGTAAAAGAGTGCAGTGAAAAGTCAAAAGCTCATAAACATCATTAGATATTTGCCACCAAGATGGAAATGAACCATTCGAATAATTTTAAACTCCAACTGTGTCAGTTTCGTTTAAACGTGATCGGCCCAGAATGAGTATCAAATAAATTGCTATAGATTGTTTCCTAATAAGTTACCAGAGAGTGCGTATGTTTGTAGGACTGTAAGTAGGAATGCTAATAGCTATAGATGAGAAATTACTTGTTAAATAGTAATGCAAATATCTACAAACTTAAGGTAAACCAATCCACTTATAATTGTTTAATACATTTCCTCTTATATTAGGATCATGGCGATCAGGATTTTAACTGAATATTGCGATCCTCGTAAGTTTGCAGGATTGTAAGTAGGAATGCTAATAGCTATAGATATGAAATTACTTGATAAAGAGTAATGCAAATATCTACAATATTATGGTCAACCAATCCACTTATAATTGTTTAATACATTACCTCTTATATTAGGATTATGGCGATCAGGATGTTAACTGAACAGTGCGATCCTCGTGGTGGTAAACATTTCTAACTTGGCTATAATTACTATAAATTTCAATTAGGAACCGCCCCCGGGTGGGCATGAACCACCAACCTTTCGATTAACAGCCGAACGCGCTAACCAATTGCGCCACGGAAACTCCTGCATCAACATTTAAGGGAATTTGTTCTCTTAAAAATCTGATCCTTTTGCAAAATATCTATGTGTGGAAATATTTTAAATGTGGAACATAAATGTGTGTTGGCCGTCTGAAACCTGTGGTTAGTTACGAAATCGGTTAATTGGATACAGTTTCCAGAAATTGGGGGCAACCACACATTGGGCAGTTGAATAATTACGCACTATTGCCTGCAAAAGTAAAATTGAGTTTGATCGAAATTTCTACTAATTTTAAACACTATTATCAAAAGGATTATTATATGGATATGTATGGATATTTCAGCCGAGACGTTAAAAGAGTGCAGTCAAAAGTCAAAATCTCATAAACATCATTAGATATTTGCCACCAAGACGGTAATGAACCATTCGAATAATTTTAAACTCAAACTGTGTCAGTTTCGTTTTTACCTGATCGGACGAGAATGGTTATCAAACAAATTGTTATAGATTGTTTGCTAGTAAGTTAACCGCGAGTGCTTATGTTTGTAGGGCTGTAAGTAGGAATGCTAATAGCTATAGATATGAAATTACTTGATAAATAGTAATGCAAATATATACAAATTTATGCTCAACCAATCCACGTATAATTGTTTAATACATTTCCTCTTATATTAGGATGATTGCGATCAGGATTTAAACTGAACAGTGCGGTCCTCGTGGTGGTAAACATTTCTAACTTGGCTAAAATTGTCATAAATTTCAATTGGGAACCGCTCCCGGGTGGGCTTGAACCACCAAACTTTCGGTTAACAACCAAACGCGCTAACCAATTGCGCCACGGAAGCTCCTGCGGCAACTTTCAAGAGAATTGAATCTCTTAAAAATCTGATCCTTGTGCAAAATATCTATGAGTTGAAATATTTTAAATGTGGAACATAAATGTGTGTTTACCTTCTGAAATCTCTAGTTAATCACAAATTTGTATGATTGGAAACACTCTCCAAAAATTGTGTGCAACCACACATTGGGAAGTTGAATAATTACACACTGTTGCCTGCAAAAATAAAGTTGAGTTAGAACGAAATTTCTACTAATTTTTAACACCATTATCAAAAGGATTATTATATGGATATGTATGGATATTTCAGCCGAGACGATAAAAGAGTTCAGTGAAAAGTCAAAAGCTCATAAACATCATTAGATATTTGCCACCAAGATTGTAATGAACCTTTTGAATAATTTTAAACTCCAACTGTCTCAGTTTCGTTTAAACGTGATCGGCCCAGAATGAGTATCAAATAAATTGTTATAGATTGTTTGCTAATAAGTTAACCGAGAGTGCGTGTGTTTGTAGGACTGTAAGTAGGAATGCTAATTGCTATAGATATGAAATAACTTGATAAATAGTAATGCAAATATCTACAAATTTAAGGTAAACCAATCCACTTATAATTGTTTAATACATTTCCTCTTATATTAGGATCATGGCGGTCACGATTTTAACTCAATAGTGCGATCCTCGTATGTTTGCCGGACTGTAAGTAGGAATGCTAATAGCTATAGATATGAAATTACTTGATAAGTAGTAATGCAAATATCTACAAATGTATGCTCAACCATCCACATATAATTGTTTAATGCATTTTCACTTATATTAGAATTATGGCGATCAGGATGTTAACTGAAAAGTGCGATCCTCGTGGTGGTAAACATTTCTAACTTGGCTAAAATTACCATTAATTTCAATTGAGAACCGCTCCCGGGTGGGCTTGAACCGCCAACCTTTTGGTTAACAGCCGAACGCGCTAACCAATTGCGCCACGGAAGCTCCGGGATCAACTTTTAAGGGAATTTGATCTCTTAAAAATCTGATCCTTTTGCAAAATATCTATTTGTTGAAATATTATAAATGTGGAACAAAAATGTGTGTTTGCCGTCTGAAACCTGCGGTTAGTTACGAAATCGGATGATTGGATACAGTTTCCAGAAATTGGGTGCAACCACACATTGCGCAGTTGAATAATTACGCACTATTGCCTGCAAAAATGAAATTGAGTTTGATCGAAATTTCTACTACTTTTAAACACCATTATCAAAAGGATTATTATATGGATATGTATGGATATTTCAGCCGAGACGTTAAAAGAGTGCAGTCAAAAGTCAAAATCTCATAAACATCATTAGATATTTGCCACCAAGACGGTAATGAACCATTCAAATAATTTTAAACTCAAACTGTGTCAGTTTCGTTTTTACCTGATCGGACGAGAATGGTTATCAAACAAATTCTTATAGATTGTTTGCTAGTAAGTTAACCGCGAGTGCTTATGTTTGTAGGACTGTAAGTAGGAATGCTAATAGCTATAGATATGAAATTACTTGATAAATAGTAATGCAAATATATACAACTTTATGGTCAACCAATCCACGTATAATTGTTTAATACATTTCCTCTTATATTAGGATGATTGCGATCAGGATTTAAACTGAACAGTGCGGTCCTCGTGGTGGTAAACATTTCTAACTTGGCCAAAATTGTCATAAATTTCAATTGGGAACCGCTCCCGGGTGGGCTTGAACCACCAAACTTTCGGTTAACAACCAAACGCGCTAACCAATTGCGCCACGGAAGCTCCTGCGGCAACTTTCAAGAGAATTGGATCTCTTAAAAATCTGATCCTTGTGCAAAATATCTATGAGTTGAAATATTTTAAATGTGGAACATAAATGTGTGTTTACCTTCTGAAATCTCTAGTTAATCACAAATTTGTATGATTGGAAACACTCTCCAAAAATTGTGTGCAACCACACATTGGAAAGTTGAATAATTACACACTGTTGCCTGCAAAAATAAAGTTGAGTTAGAACGAAATTTCTACTAATTTTCAACACCATTATCAAAAGGATTATTATATGGACATGTATGGATATTTCATTCGAGACGTTAAAAGAGTGCAGTGAAAAGTCAAAAGCTCATAAACATCATTAGATATTTGCCACCAAGATGGAAATGAACCTTTCGAATAATTTTAAACTCGAACTGTGTCAGTTTCGTTTAAACGTGATCGTCCCAGAATGAGTATCAAATAAATTGCTATAGATTGTTCCTAATAAGTTACCAGAGAGTGCGTATGTTTGTAGGACTGTAAGTAGGAATGCTAATAGCTATAGATATGAAATTACTTGATAAATAGTAATGCAAATATATACAAATTTATGCTCAACCAATCCACGTATAATTGTTTAATACATTTCCTCTTATATTAGGATGATTGCGATCAGGATTTAAACTGAACAGAGCGGTCCTCGTGGTGGTAAACATTTCTAACTTGGCTAAAATTGTCATAAATTTCAATTGGGAACCGCTCCCGGGTGGGCTTGAACCACCAAACTTTCGGTTAACAACCAAACGCGCTAACCAATTGCCGCACGGAAGCTCCTGCGGCAACTTTCAAGAGAATTGGATCTCTTAAAAATCTGATCCTTGTGCAAAATATCTATGAGTTGAAATATTTTAAATGTGGAACATAAATGTGTGTTTACCTTCTGAAATCTCTAGTTAATCACAAATTTGTATGATTGGAAACACTCTCCAAAAATTGTGTGCAACCACACATTGGGAAGTTGAATAATTACACACTGTTGCCTGCAAAAATAAAGTTGAGTTAGAACGAAATTTCTACTAATTTTCAACACCATTATCAAAAGGATTATTATATGGATATGTATGGATATTTCAGTCGAGACGTTAAAAGAGTGCAGTGAAAAGTCAAAAGCTCATAAACATCATTAGATATTTGTCACCAAGATGGAAATGAACCTTTCGAATTATTTTAAACTCGAACTGTGTCAGTTTCGTATAAACGTGATCGTCCCAGAATGAGTATCAAATAAATTGCTATAGATTGTTCCTAATAAGTTACCAGAGAGTGCGTATGTTTGTAGGACTGTAAGTAGGAATGCTAATAGCTATAGATATGAAATTACTTGATAAATAGTAATGCAAATATATACAAATTTATGGTCAATCAATCCACGTATAATTGTTTAATACATTTCCTCTTATATTAGGATGATTGCGATCAGGATTTAAACTGAACAGTGCGGTCCTCGTGGTGGTAAACATTTCTAACTTGGCTAAAATTGTCATAAATTTCAATTGGGAACCGCTCCCGTGTGGGCTTGAACCACCAAACTTTCGGTTAACAACCGAACGCGCTAACCAATTGCGCCACGGAAGCTCCTGCGGCAACTTTTATAAGAATTGGATCTCTTAAAAATCTGATCCTTGTGCAAAATATCTATGAGTTGAAATATTTTAAATGTGGAACATAAATGTGTGTTTACCTTCTGAAATCTCTAGTTAATCACAAATTGGTATGATTGGAAACACTCTTCAAAAATTGTGTGCAACCACACATTGGGAAGTTGAATAATTACACACTGTTGCCTGCAAAAATAAAGTTGAGTTAGAACGAAATTTCTACTAATTTTCAACACCATTATCAAAAGGATTATTATATGGATATGTATGGATATTTCAGTCGAGACGTTAAAAGAGTGCAGTGAAAAGTCAAAAGCTCATAAACATCATTAGATATTTGCCACCAAAATGGAAATGAACCTTTCGAATAATTTTAAACTCGAACTGTGTCAGTTTCGTTTAAACGTGATCGTCCCAGAATGAGTATCAAATAAATTGCTATAGATTGTTCCTAATAAGTTACCAGAGAGTGCGTATGTTTGTAGGACTGTAAGTAGGAATGCTAATAGCTATAGATATGAAATTACTTGATAAATAGTAATGCAAATATATACAAATTTATGGTCAATCAATCCACGTATAATTGTTTAATACATTTCCTCTTATATTAGGATGATTGCGATCAGGATTTAAACTGAACAGTGCGGTCCTCGTGGTGGTAAACATTTCTAACTTGGCTAAAATTGTTATAAATTTCAATTGGGAACCGCTCCCGTGTGGGCTTGAACCACCAAACTTTCGGTTAACAACCGAACGCGCTAACCAATTGCGCCACGGAAGCTCCTGCGGCAACTTTTATAAGAATTGGATCTCTTAAAAATCTGATCCTTGTGCAAAATATCTATGAGTTGAAATATTTTAAATGTGGAACATAAATGTGTGTTTACCTTCTGAAATCTCTAGTTAATCACAAATTTGTATGATTGGAAACACTCTCCAAAAATTGTGTGCAACCACACATTGGGAAGTTGAATAATTACACACTGTTGCCTGCAAAAATAAAGTTGAGTTAGAACGAAATTTCTACTAATTTTCAACACCATTATCAAAAGGATTATTATATGGATATGTATGGATATTTCAGCCGAGACGTTAAAAGAGTGCAGTCAAAAGTCAAAATCTCATAAACATCATTAGATATTTGCCACCAAGACGGTAATGAACCATTCGATTAATTTTAAACTCCAACTGTGTCAGTTTCGTTTAAACGTGATCGGCCCAGAATGAGTATCAAATAAATTGCTATAGATTGTTTCCTAATAAGTTACCCGAGAGTGCGTATGTTTGCAGGACTGTAAGTAGGAATGTTAATAGCTATAGATATGAAATTACTTGATAAAGAGTAATGCAAATATCTACAATATTATGGTCAACCAATCCACTTATAATTGTTTAATACATTTCCTCTTATATTAGGATGATGGCGATCAGGATGTTAACTGAACAGTGCGATCCTCGTGGTGGTAAACATTTCTAACTTGGCTAAAATTACTATAAATTTCAATTGAGAACCGCTCCCGGGTGGGCTTGAACCACCAACTTTTCGGATAACAGCCGAACGGGCTAAGCAATTGCGCCACGGAAGCTCCTGCGGCAACTTTCAAGAGAATTGGACCTCTTAAAAGCTGATCCTTGTGCAAAATATCTATGAGTTGAAATATTGAAAATGTGGAACATAAATGTGTGTTTACCTTCTGAAATCTCTAGTTAATCACAAAATTGGATGATTGGAAACACTTTCCAAAAATTGTGTGCAATCACACATTGGGAATTTAAATAATTACGCACTATTGCCTAAAAAAATAAAATTGAGTTTGATCGAAATTTCTACTAATTTTAAACACCATTATCAAAAGGATTATTATATGGATATGTATGGATATTTCAGCCGAGACGTTAAAAGAGTGCAGTCAAAAGTCAAAATCCCATAAACATCATTAGATATTTGCCACCAAGACGGTAATGAACCATTCGAATAATTTTAAACTCAAACTGTGTCAGTTTCGTTTTTACCTGATCGGACGAGAATGGTTATCAAACAAATTGTTATAGATTGTTTGCTAGTAAGTTACCAGAGAGTGCGTATGTTTGTAGGACTGTAAGTAGGAATGCTAATAGCTATAGATATGAAATTACTTGTTAAATAGTAATGCAAATATCTACAAGCTTAAGGTAAACAAATCCACTTATAATTGTTTAATAAATTTCCTCTTATATTAGGATTATGGCGATCAGGATGTTAACTGAACAGTGCGATCCTCGTGGTGGTAAACATTTCTAACTTGGCTATAATTACTATAAATTTCAATTGGGAACCGCCCCCGGGTGGGTATGAACCACCAACCTTTCGATTAACAGCCGAACGCGCTAAACAATTGCGCCTCGGAAGCTCCTGCATCAAAATTTAAGGGAATTTGTTCTCTTAAAAACCTGATCCTTTTGCAAAATATCTATGTGTGGAAATATTTTAAATATGCAACATAAATGTGTGTTTGCCGTCTGAAACCTGCGGTTAGTTACGAAATCGGATGATTGGATACAGTTTCCAGAAATTGGGTGGAACCACACATTGCGCAGTTGAATAATTACGCGTTTGATCGAAGTTTCTACTAATTTTGAACACCATTATCAAAAGGATTATTATATGGATATGTATGAATATTTCAGCAAAGACGTTAAAAGAGTGCGGTCAAAAGTCAAAATCTCATAAACATCATTAGATATTTGCCACCAAGATGGTAATGAACCATTCGAATAATTTTAAACTCAAACTGTGTCAGTTTCGTTTTAAGGTGATCGGACCAGAATGGTTATCAAACAAATTGTTATAGATTGTTTGCTAATAAGTTAACCGAGAGTGCGTATGTTTGTAAGACTGTAAGTAGGAATGCTAATAGCTATAGATATGAAATTACTTGATAAATAGTAATGCAAATATATACAAATTTATGGTCAACCAATCCACGTATAATTGTTTAATACATTTCCTCTTATATTAGGATGATTGCGATCAGGATTTAAACTGAACAGTAAAATCCTCGTGGTAGTAAACATTTCTAAATTGGTTAAAATTGTCATAAATTTCAATTGGGAACCGTTCCCGTGTGGGCTTGAACCACCAAACTTTCGGTTAACAACCAAACGCGCTAACCAATTGCGCCACGGAAGCTCCTGCGGCAACTTTCAAGAGAATTGGACCTCTTAAAATCTGATCCTTGTGCAAAATATCTATGAGTTGAAATATTGAAAATGTGGAACATAAATGTGTGTTTACCTTCTGAAATCTCTAGTTAATCACAAAATTGGATGATTGGAAACACTTTCCAAAAATTGTGTGCAATCACACATTGGGAAGTTAAATAATTACGCACTATTGCCTGCAAAAATAAAATTGAGTTTGATCGAAATTTCTACTAATTTTAAACACCATTATCAAAAGGATTATTATATGGATATGTATGGATATTTCAGCCGAGACCTTAAAAGAGTGCAGTCAAAAGTCAAAATCTCATAAACATCATTAGATATTTGCCACCAAGACGGTAATGAACCATTCGATTAATTTTAAACTCCAACTGTGTCAGTTTCGTTTAAACGTGATCGGCCCAGAATGAGTATCAAATAAATTGCTATAGATTGTTTCCTAATAAGTTACCCGAGAGTGCGTATGTTTGCAGGACTGTAAGTAGGAATGCTAATAGCTATAGATATGAAATTACTTGATAAAGAGTAATGCAAATATCTACAATATTATGGTCAACCAATCCACTTATAATTGTTTAATACATTTCCTCTTATATTAGGATGATGGCGATCAGGATGTTAACTGAACAGTGCGATCCTCGTGGTGGTAAACATTTCTAACTTGGCTAAAATTACTATAAATTTCAATTGAGAACCGCTTCCGGGTGGGCTTGAACCACCAACCTTTCGGATAACAGCCGAACGGGCTAAGCAATTGCGCCACGGAAGCTCCTGCGGCAACTTTCAAGAGAATTGGACCTCTTAAAAGCTGATCCTTGTGCAAAATATCTATGAGTTGAAATATTGAAAATGTGGAACATAAATGTGTGTTTACCTTCTGAAATCTCTAGTTAATCACAAAATTGGATGATTGGAAACACTTTCCAAAAATTGTGTGCAATCACACATTGGGAAGTTAAATAATTACGCACTATTGCCTAAAAAAATAAAATTGAGTTTGATCGAAATTTCTACTAATTTTAAACACCATTATCAAAAGGATTATTATATGGATATGTATGGATATTTCAGCCGAGACGTTAAAAGAGTGCAGTCAAAAGTCAAAATCTCATAAACATCATTAGATATTTGCCACCAAGACGGTAATGAACCATTCGAATAATTTTAAACTCAAACTGTGTCAGTTTCGTTTAAACGTGATCGGCCCAGAATGAGTATCAAATAAATTGCTATAGATTGTTTCCTAATAAGTTACCCGAGAGTGCGTATGTTTGTAGGACTGTAAGTAGGAATGCTAATAGCTATAGATATGAAATTACTTGTTAAATAGTAATGCAAATATCTACAAACTTAAGGTAAACCAATCCACTTATAATTGTTTAATACATTTCCTCTTATATTAGGATCATGGCGATCAAGATTTTAACTGAATATTGCGATCCTCGTAAGTTTGCAGGACTGTAAGTAGGAATGCTAATAGCTATAGATATGAAATTACTTGATAAAGAGTAATGCAAATATCTACAAGCTTAAGGTAAACAAATCCACTTATAATTGTTTAATACATTTCCTCTTATATTAGGATCATGGCGATCAGGATTTTAACTGAGCAGTGCGACCCTCCTAAGTTTGCAGGACTGTAAGTAGGAATGCTAATAGCTATAGATATGAAATTACTTGATAAAGAGTAATGCAAATATCTACAATATTATGGTCAACCAATCCACTTATAATTGTTTAATACATTACCTCTTATATTAGGATTATGGCGATCAGGATGTTAACTGAACAGTGCGATCCTCGTGGTTGTAAACATTTCTAACTTGGCTAAAATTACTATAAATTTCTATTGAGAACCGCTCCTGGGTGGGCTTGAACCACCAACCTTTCGGATAACAGCCGAACGCGCTAACCAATTGCGCCACGGAAGCTCCTGCATCAACATTTAAGGGAATTTGTTCCCTTAAAAATCTGATCCTTTTGCAAAATATCTATTTGTGGAAATATTTAAAATGTGCAACATAAATGTGTGTTGGCCTTCTGAAACCTGTAGTTAGTTACGAAATCGGATAATTGGATACAGTTTCCAGAAATTGGTTGCAACCACACATTGCGCAGTTGAATAATTACGCACTATTGCCTGCAAAAATAAAATTGAGTTTGATCGAAATTTCTGCTATTTTTAAACACCATTATCAAAAGGATTATTATATGGATATGTATGTATATTTCAGCCGAGACGTTAAAAGAGTGCGGTCAAAAGTCAAAATCTCATAAACATCATTAGATATTTGCCACCAAGATGGTAATGAACCATTCGAATAATTTTAAACTCAAACTGTGTCAGTTTCGTTTTAAGGTGATCGGACCAGAATGGTTATCAAACAAATTCTTATAGATTGTTTGCTAATAAGTTACCCGAGAGTGCGTATGTTTATAGGACTGTAAGTAGGAATGCTAATAGCTATAGATATGAAATTACTTGTTAAATAGTAATGCAAATATCAACAAATTTATGGTCAACCAATCCACTTATAATTGTTTAATACATTTCCTCTTATATTAGGATGATGGCGATCATGATGTTAACTGAACAGTGCGGTCCTCGTGGTGGTAAACATTTCTAACTTGGCTAAAATTGTCATAAATTTCAATTGGGAACCGGTGCCGGGTGGGCTTGAACCACCAAACTTTCGGTTAACAACCAAACGCGCTAACCAATTGCGCCACGGAAGCTCCTGCGGCAACTTTCAAGAGAATTGGATCTCTTAAAAATCTGATCCTAGTGCAAAATATCTATGAGTTGAAATATTTTAAATGTGGAACATAAATGTGTGTTTACCTTCTGAAATCTCTAGTTAATCACAAATTTGTATGATTGGAAACACTCTCCAAAAATTGTGTGCAACCACACATTGGGAAGTTGAATAATTACACACTGTTGCCTGCAAAAATAAAGTTGAGTTAGAACGAAATTTCTACTAATTTTCAACACCATTATCAAAAGGATTATTATATGGATATGTATGGATATTTCAGCCGAGACGTTAAAAGAGTGCAGTCAAAAGTCAAAATCTCATAAACATCATTAGATATTTGCCACCAAGACGGTAATGAACCATTCGAATAATTTTAAACTCAAACTGTGTCAGTTTCGTTTTTACCTGATCGGACGAGAATGGTTATCAAACAAATTGTTATAGATTGTTTGCTAGTAAGTTAACCGCTAGTGCGTATGTTTGTAGGACTGTTAGTAGGATTGCTAATAGCTATAGATATGAAATTTCTTGATAAAGAGTAATGCAAATATCTACAATATTATGGTCAACCAATCCACTTATAATTGTTTAATACATTTCCTCTTATATTAGGATGATGGCGATCAGGATGTTAACTGAAAAGTGCGATCCTCGTGGTGGTAAACATTTCTAACTTGGCTAAAATTACCATTAATTTCAATTGAGAACCGCTCCCGGGTGGGCTTGAACCGCCAACCTTTTGGTTAACAGCCGAACGCGCTAACCAATTGCGCCACGGAAGCTCCTGGATCAACTTTTAAGGGAATTTGATCTCTTAAAAATCTGATCCTTTTGCAAAATATCTATTTGTTGAAATATTATAAATGTGGAACAAAAATGTGTGTTTGCCGTCTGAAACCTGCGGTTAGTTACGAAATCGGATGATTGGATACAGTTTCCAGAAATTGGGTGCAACCACACATTGCGCAGTTGAATAATTACGCACTATTGCCTGCAAAAATGAAATTGAGTTTGATCGAAATTTCTACTACTTTTAAACACCATTATCAAAAGGATTATTATATGGATATGTATGGATATTTCAGCCGAGACGTTAAAAGAGTGCAGTCAAAAGTCAAAATCTCATAAACATCATTAGATATTTGCCACCAAGACGGTAATGAACCATTCAAATAATTTTAAACTCAAACTGTGTCAGTTTCGTTTTTACCTGATCGGACGAGAATGGTTATCAAACAAATTCTTATAGATTGTTTGCTAGTAAGTTAACCGCGAGTGCTTATGTTTGTAGGACTGTAAGTAGGAATGCTAATAGCTATAGATATGAAATTACTTGATAAATAGTAATGCAAATATATACAACTTTATGGTCAACCAATCCACGTATAATTGTTTAATACATTTCCTCTTATATTAGGATGATTGCGATCAGGATTTAAACTGAACAGTGCGGTCCTCGTGGTGGTAAACATTTCTAACTTGGCTAAAATTGTCATAAATTTCAATTGGGAACCGCTCCCGGGTGGGCTTGAACCACCAAACTTTCGGTTAACAACCAAACGCGCTAACCAATTGCGCCACGGAAGCTCCTGCGGCAACTTTCAAGAGAATTGGATCTCTTAAAAATCTGATCCTTGTGCAAAATATCTATGAGTTGAAATATTTTAAATGTGGAACATAAATGTGTGTTTACCTTCTGAAATCTCTAGTTAATCACAAATTTGTATGATTGGAAACACTCTCCAAAAATTGTGTGCAACCACACATTGGGAAGTTGAATAATTACACACTGTTGCCTGCAAAAATAAAGTTGAGTTAGAATAAAATTTCTACTAATTTTCAACACCATTATCAAAAGGATTATTATATGGACATGTATGGATATTTCAGTCGTGACGTTAAAAGAGTGCAGTGAAAAGTCAAAAGCTCATAAACATCATTAGATATTTGCCACCAAGATGGAAATGAACCTTTCGAATAATTTTAAACTCGAACTGTGTCAGTTTCGTTTAAACGTGATCGTCCCAGAATGAGTATCAAATAAATTGCTATAGATTGTTCCTAATAAGTTACCAGAGAGTGCGTATGTTTGTAGGACTGTAAGTAGGAATGCTAATAGCTATAGATATGAAATTACTTGATAAATAGTAATGCAAATATATACAAATTTATGCTCAACCAATCCACGTATAATTGTTTAGTACATTTCCTCTTATATTAGGATGATTGCGATCAGGATTTAAACTGAACAGTGCGGTCCTCGTGGTGGTAAACATTTCTAACTTGGCTAAAATTGTCATAAATTTCAATTGGGAACCGCTCCCGGGTGGGCTTGAACCACCAAACTTTCGGTTAACAACCAAACGCGCTAACCAATTGCCGCACGGAAGCTCCTGCGGCAACTTTCAAGAGAATTGGATCTCTTAAAAATCTGATCCTTGTGCAAAATATCTATGAGTTGAAATATTTTAAATGTGGAACTAAAATGTGTGTTTACCTTCTGAAATCTCTAGTTAATCACAAATTTGTATGATTGGAAACACTCTCCAAAAATTGTGTGCAACCACACATTGGGAAGCTGAATAATTACACACTGTTGCCTGCAAAAATAAAGTTGAGTTAGAACGAAATTTCTACTAATTTTCAACACCATTATCAAAAGGATTATTATATGGATATGTATGGATATTTCAGTCGAGACGTTAAAAGAGTGCAGTGAAAAGTCAAAAGCTCATAAACATCATTAGATATTTGCCACCAAGATGGAAATGAACCTTTCGAATAATTTTAAACTCGAACTGTGTCAGTTTCGTTTAAACGTGATCGTCCCAGAATGAGTATCAAATAAATTGCTATAGATTGTTCCTAATAAGTTACCAGAGAGTGCGTATGTTTGTACGACTGTAAGTAGGAATGCTAATAGCTATAGATATGAAATTACTTGATAAATAGTAATGCAAATATATACAAATTTATGGTCAATCAATCCACGTATAATTGTTTAATACATTTCCTCTTATATTAGGATGATTGCGATCAGGATTTAAGCTGAACAGTGCGGTCCTCGTGGTGGTAAACATTTCTAACTTGGCTAAAATTGTCATAAATTTCAATTGGGAACCGCTCCCGTGTGGGCTTGAACCACCAAACTTTCGGTTAACAACCGAACGCGCTAACCAATTGCGCCACGGAAGCTCCTGCGGCAACTTTTATAAGAATTGGATCTCTTAAAAATCTGATCCTTGTGCAAAATATCTATGAGTTGAAATATTTTAAATGTGGAACATAAATGTGTGTTTACCTTCTGAAATCTCTAGTTAATCACAAATTTGTATGATTGGAAACACTCTCCAAAAATTGTGTGCAACCACACATTGGGAAGTTGAATAATTACACACTGTTGCCTGCAAAAATAAAGTTGAGTTAGAACGAAATTTCTACTAATTTTCAACACCATTATCAAAAGGATTATTATATGGATATGTATGGATATTTTAGTCGAGACGTTAAAAGAGTGCAGTGAAAAGTCAAAAGCTCATAAACATCATTAGATATTTGCCACCAAGATGGAAATGAACCTTTCGAATAATTTTAAACTCCAACTGTGTCAGTTTCGTTTAAACGTGATCGTCCCAGAATGAGTATCAAATAAATTGCTATAGATTGTTCCTAATAAGTTACCAGAGAGTGCGTATGTTTGTAGGACTGTAAGTAAGAATGCTAATAGCTATAGATATGAAATTACTTGTTAAATAGTAATGCAAATATCTACAAGCTTAAGGTAAACAAATCCACTTATAATTGTTTAATACATTTCCTCTTATATTAGGATGATTGCGATCAGGATGTTAACTGAACAGTGCGATCCTCGTGGTGGTAAACATTTCTAACTTGGCTATAATTACTATAAATTTCAATTGGGAACCGCTCCCGTGTGGGCTTGAACCACCAACCTTTCGGTTAACAGCCGAACGCGCTAACCAATTGCGCCACGGAAGCTCCTGCAGCAACTTTTAAGGAATTTGCTCTCTTAAAAATCTGATCCTTGTGCAAAATATCTATGAGTTGAAATATTTTAAATGTGGAACATAAATGTGTGTTTACCTTCTGAAATCTCTAGTTAATCACAAATTTGTATGATTGGAAACACTCTCCAAAAATTGTGTGCAACCACACATTGGGAAGTTGAATAATTACACACTGTTGCCTGCAAAAATAAAGTTGAGTTAGAACGAAATTTCTACTAATTTTCAACACCATTATCAAAAGGATTATTATATGGATATGTATGGATATTTTAGTCGAGACGTTAAAAGAGTGCAGTGAAAAGTCAAAAGCTCATAAACATCATTAGATATTTGCCACCAAGATGGAAATGAACCTTTCGAATAATTTTAAACTCCAACTGTGTCAGTTTCGTTTAAACGTGATCGTCCCAGAATGAGTATCAAATAAATTGCTATAGATTGTTCCTAATAAGTTACCAGAGAGTGCGTATGTTTGTAGGACTGTAAGTAAGAATGCTAATAGCTATAGATATGAAATTACTTGTTAAATAGTAATGCAAATATCTACAAGCTTAAGGTAAACAAATCCACTTATAATTGTTTAATACATTTCCTCTTATATTAGGATTATGGCGATCAGGATGTTAACTGAACAGTGCGATCCTCGTGGTGGTAAACATTTCTAACTTGGCTATAATTACTATAAATTTCAATTGGGAACCGCTCCCGGGTGGGTTTGAACCACCAACCTTTCGGTTAACAGCCGAACGCGCTAACCAATTGCGCCACGGAAGCTCCTGCATCAACATTTAAGGGAATTTGCTCTCTTAAAAATCTGATCCTTTTGCAAAATATCTATGTGTTGAAATATTTTAAATATGCAACATAAATTTGTGTTTGCCGTCTGAAACCTGCGGTTAGTTACGAAATCGGATGATTGGATACAGTTTCCAGAAATTGGGTGGAACCACACATTGCGCAGTTGAATAATTACGCACTGTAGCCTGCAAAAATAAAATTGAGTTTGATCGAAGTTTCTACTAATTTTAAACACCATTATCAAAAGGATTATTATATGGATATGTATGGATATTTCAGCCGAGACGTTAAAAGAGTGCAGTCAAAAGTCAAAATCTCATAAACATCATTAGATATTTGCCACCAAGACGGTAATGAACCATTCGAATAATTTTAAACTCAAACTGTGTCAGTTTCGTTTTTACCTGATCGGACGAGAATGGTTATCAAACAAATTGTTATAGATTGTTTGCTAGTAAGTTAACCGCGAATGCGTATGTTTGTAGGACTGTTAGTAGGAATGCTAATAGCTATAGATATGTAATTTCTTGATAAATAGTAATGCAAATATCTACAAATTTAGGGTAAACCAATGCACATAAAATTGTTTAATACATTTCCTCTAATATTAGGATGATTGCGATCGGGATTTAAACTGAACAGTGAAATCCTCGTGGTAGTAAACATTTCTAAATTGGTTAAAATTGTCATAAATTTCAATTGGGAACCGTTCCCGTGTGGGCTTAAACCACCAAACTTTCGGTTAACAACCGAACGCGCTAACCAATTGCGCCACGGAAGCTCCTGCGGCAACTTTTAAGAGAATTGGATTTCTTAAAAATCTGATCCTTGTGCAAAATATCTATGAGTTGAAATATTTTAAATGTGGAACATAAATGTGTGTTTACCTTCTGAAATCTCTAGTTAATCACAAAATTGGATGATTGGAAACACTTTCCAAAAATTGTGTGCAACCACACATTGGGAAGTTGAATAATTACACACTGTTGCCTGCAAAAATAAAGTTGAGTTAGAACGAAATTTCTACTAATTTTCAACACCATTATCAAAAGGATTATTATATGGATATGTATGGATATTTCAGTCGAGACGGTAAAAGAGTGCAGTGAAAAGTCAAAAGCTCATAAACATCATTAGATATTTGCCACCAAGATGGAAATGAACCTTTCGAATAATTTTAAACTCCAACTGTGTCAGTTTCGTTTAAACGTGATCGGCCCAGAATGAGTATCAAATAAATTGCTATAGATTGTTCCTAATAAGTTACCAGAGAGTGCGTATGTTTGTAGGACTGTAAGTAAGAATGCTAATAGCTATAGATATGAAATTACTTGTTAAATAGTAATGCAAATATCTACAAGCTTAAGGTAAACCAATCCACTTATAATTGTTTAATACATTTCCTCTTATATTAGGATTATGGCGATCAGGATGTTAACTGAACAGTGCGATCCTCGTGGTGGTAAACATTTCTAACTTGGCTATAATTACTATAAATTTCAATTGGGAACCGCTCCCGGGTGGGTTTGAACCACCAACCTTTCGGTTAACAGCCGAACGCGCTAACCAATTGCGCCACGGAAGCTCCTGCATCAACATTTAAGGGAATTTGCTCTCTTAAAAATCTGATCCTTTTGGAAAATATCTATGTGTTGAAATATTTTAAATATGCAACATAAATGTGTGTTTGCCGTCTGAAACCTGCGGTTAGTTACGAAATCGGATGATTGGATACAGTTTCCAGAAATTGGGTGGAACCACACATTGCGCAGTTGAATAATTACGCACTGTAGCCTGCAAAAATAAAATTGAGTTTGATCGAAGTTTCTACTAATTTTAAACACCATTATCAAAAGGATTATTATATGGATATGTATGGATATTTCAGCCGAGACGTTAAAAGAGTGCAGTCAAAAGTCAAAATCTCATAAACATCATTAGATATTTGCCACCAAGACGGTAATGAACCATTCGAATAATTTTAAACTCAAACTGTGTCAGTTTCGTTTTTACCTGATCGGACGAGAATGGTTATCAAACAAATTGTTATAGATTGTTTGCTAGTAAGTTAACCGCGAATGCGTATGTTTGTAGGACTGTTAGTAGGAATGCTAATAGCTATAGATATGAAATTTCTTGATAAATAGTAATGCAAATATCTACAAATTTAGGGTAAACCAATGCACATATAATTGTTTAATACATTTCCTCTAATATTAGGATGATTGCGATCGGGATTTAAACTGAACAGTGAAATCCTCGTGGTAGTAAACATTTCTAAATTGGTTAAAATTGTCATAAATTTCAATTGGGAACCGTTCCCGTGTGGGCTTAAACCACCAAACTTTCGGTTAACAACCGAACGCGCTAACCAATTGCGCCACGGAAGCTCCTGCGGCAACTTTCAAGAGAATTGAATCTCTTAAAAATCTGATCCTTGTGCAAAATATCTATGAGTTGAAATATTTTAAATGTGGAACATAAATGTGTGTTTACCTTCTGAAATCTCTAGTTAATCACAAAATTTGATGATTGGAAACACTTTCCAAAAATTGTGTGCAACCACACATTGGGAAGTTGAATAATTACACACTGTTGCTTGCAAAAATAAATTCAGTTAGAACGAAATTTCTACTAATTTTCAACACCATTATCAAAAGGATTATTATATGGATATGTATGGATATTTCAGTCGAGACGGTAAAAGAGTGCAGTGAAAAGTCAAAAGCTCATAAACATCATTAGATATTTGCCACCAAGATGGAAATGAACCTTTCGAATAATTTTAAACTCCAACTGTGTCAGTTTCGTTTAAACGTGATCGGCCCAGAATGAGTATCAAATAAATTGCTATAGATTGTTTCCTAATAAGTTACCAGAGAGTGCGTATGTTTGTAGGACTGTAAGTAGGAATGCTAATAGCTATAGATGAGAAATTTTTTGTTAAATAGTAATGCAAATATCTACAAACTTAAGGTAAACCAATCCACTTATAATTGTTTAATACATTTCCTCTTATATTAGGATCATGGCGATCAGGATTTTAACTGAATATTGCGATCCTCGTAAGTTTGCAGGATTGTAAGTAGGAATGCTAATAGCTATAGATATGAAATTACTTGATAAAGAGTAATGCAAATATCTACAATATTATGGTCAACCAATCCACTTATAATTGTTTAATACATTACCTCTTATATTAGGATTATGGCGATCAGGATGTTAACTGAACAGTGCGATCCTCGTGGTGGTAAACATTTCTAACTTGGCTATAATTACTATAAATTTCAATTGGGAACCGCCCCCGGGTGGGCATGAACCACCAACCTTTCGATTAACAGCCGAACGCGCTAACCAATTGCGCCACGGAAGCTCCTGCATCAACATTTAAGGGAATTTGTTCTCTTAAAAATCTGATCCTTTTGCAAAATATCTATGTGTGGAAATATTTTAAATGTGGAACATAAATGTGTGTTGGCCGTCTGAAACCTGTGGTTAGTTACGAAATCGGATAATTGGATACAGTTTCCAGAAATTGGGGGCAACCACACATTGGGCAGTTGAATAATTACGCACTATTGCCTGCAAAAGTAAAATTGAGTTTGATCGAAATTTCTACTAATTTTAAACACTATTATCAAAAGGATTATTATATGGATATGTATGGATATTTCAGCCGAGACGTTAAAAGAGTGCAGTCAAAAGTCAAAATCTCATAAACATCATTAGATATTTGCCACCAAGACGGTAATGAACCATTCGAATAATTTTAAACTCAAACTGTGTCAGTTTCGTTTTTACCTGATCGGACGAGAATGGTTATCAAACAAATTGTTATAGATTGTTTGCTAGTAAGTTAACCGCGAGTGCTTATGTTTGTAGGGCTGTAAGTAGGAATGCTAATAGCTATAGATATGAAATTACTTGATAAATAGTAATGCAAATATATACAAATTTATGCTCAACCAATCCACGTATAATTGTTTAATACATTTCCTCTTATATTAGGATGATTGCGATCAGGATTTAAACTGAACAGTGCGGTCCTCGTGGTGGTAAACATTTCTAACTTGGCTAAAATTGTCATAAATTTCAATTGGGAACCGCTCCCGGGTGGGCTTGAACCACCAAACTTTCGGTTAACAACCAAACGCGCTAACCAATTGCGCCACGGAAGCTCCTGCGGCAACTTTCAAGAGAATTGAATCTCTTAAAAATCTGATCCTTGTGCAAAATATCTATGAGTTGAAATATTTTAAATGTGGAACATAAATGTGTGTTTACCTTCTGAAATCTCTAGTTAATCACAAATTTGTATGATTGGAAACACTCTCCAAAAATTGTGTGCAACCACACATTGGGAAGTTGAATAATTACACACTGTTGCCTGCAAAAATAAAGTTGAGTTAGAACGAAATTTCTACTAATTTTTAACACCATTATCAAAAGGATTATTATATGGATATGTATGGATATTTCAGCCGAGACGATAAAAGAGTTCAGTGAAAAGTCAAAAGCTCATAAACATCATTAGATATTTGCCACCAAGATTGTAATGAACCTTTTGAATAATTTTAAACTCCAACTGTCTCAGTTTCGTTTAAACGTGATCGGCCCAGAATGAGTATCAAATAAATTGTTATAGATTGTTTGCTAATAAGTTAACCGAGAGTGCGTGTGTTTGTAGGACTGTAAGTAGGAATGCTAATTGCTATAGATATGAAATAACTTGATAAATAGTAATGCAAATATCTACAAATTTAAGGTAAACCAATCCACTTATAATTGTTTAATACATTTCCTCTTATATTAGGATCATGGCGGACACGATTTTAACTCAATAGTGCGATCCTCGTATGTTTGCCGGACTGTAAGTAGGAATGCTAATAGCTATAGATATGAAATTACTTGATAAGTAGTAATGCAAATATCTACAAATGTATGCTCAACCATCCACATATAATTGTTTAATGCATTTTCACTTATATTAGAATTATGGCGATCAGGATGTTAACTGAAAAGTGCGATCCTCGTGGTGGTAAACATTTCTAACTTGGCTAAAATTACCATTAATTTCAATTGAGAACCGCTCCCGGGTGGGCTTGAACCGCCAACCTTTTGGTTAACAGCCGAACGCGCTAACCAATTGCGCCACGGAAGCTCCTGGATCAACTTTTAAGGGAATTTGATCTCTTAAAAATCTGATCCTTTTGCAAAATATCTATTTGTTGAAATATTATAAATGTGGAACAAAAATGTGTGTTTGCCGTCTGAAACCTGCGGTTAGTTACGAAATCGGATGATTGGATACAGTTTCCAGAAATTGGGTGCAACCACACATTGCGCAGTTGAATAATTACGCACTATTGCCTGCAAAAATGAAATTGAGTTTGATCGAAATTTCTACTACTTTTAAACACCATTATCAAAAGGATTATTATATGGATATGTATGGATATTTCAGCCGAGACGTTAAAAGAGTGCAGTCAAAAGTCAAAATCTCATAAACATCATTAGATATTTGCCACCAAGACGGTAATGAACCATTCAAATAATTTTAAACTCAAACTGTGTCAGTTTCGTTTTTACCTGATCGGACGAGAATGGTTATCAAACAAATTCTTATAGATTGTTTGCTAGTAAGTTAACCGCGAGTGCTTATGTTTGTAGGACTGTAAGTAGGAATGCTAATAGCTATAGATATGAAATTACTTGATAAATAGTAATGCAAATATATACAACTTTATGGTCAACCAATCCACGTATAATTGTTTAATACATTTCCTCTTATATTAGGATGATTGCGATCAGGATTTAAACTGAACAGTGCGGTCCTCGTGGTGGTAAACATTTCTAACTTGGCTAAAATTGTCATAAATTTCAATTGGGAACCGCTCCCGGGTGGGCTTGAACCACCAAACTTTCGGTTAACAACCAAACGCGCTAACCAATTGCGCCACGGAAGCTCCTGCGGCAACTTTCAAGAGAATTGGATCTCTTAAAAATCTGATCCTTGTGCAAAATATCTATGAGTTGAAATATTTTAAATGTGGAACATAAATGTGTGTTTACCTTCTGAAATCTCTAGTTAATCACAAATTTGTATGATTGGAAACACTCTCCAAAAATTGTGTGCAACCACACATTGGGAAGTTGAATAATTACACACTGTTGCCTGCAAAAATAAAGTTGAGTTAGAACGAAATTTCTACTAATTTTCAACACCATTATCAAAAGGATTATTATATGGACATGTATGGATATTTCAGTCGAGACGTTAAAAGAGTGCAGTGAAAAGTCAAAAGCTCATAAACATCATTAGATATTTGCCACCAAGATGGAAATGAACCTTTCGAATAATTTTAAACTCGAACTGTGTCAGTTTCGTTTAAACGTGATCGTCCCAGAATGAGTATCAAATAAATTGCTATAGATTGTTCCTAATAAGTTACCAGAGAGTGCGTATGTTTGTAGGACTGTAAGTAGGAATGCTAATAGCTATAGATATGAAATTACTTGATAAATAGTAATGCAAATATATACAAATTTATGCTCAACCAATCCACGTATAATTGTTTAATACATTTCCTCTTATATTAGGATGATTGCGATCAGGATTTAAACTGAACAGTGCGGTCCTCGTGGTGGTAAACATTTCTAACTTGGCTAAAATTGTCATAAATTTCAATTGGGAACCGCTCCCGGGTGGGCTTGAACCACCAAACTTTCGGTTAACAACCAAACGCGCTAACCAATTGCCGCACGGAAGCTCCTGCGGCAACTTTCAAGAGAATTGGATCTCTTAAAAATCTGATCCTTGTGCAAAATATCTATGAGTTGAAATATTTTAAATGTGGAACATAAATGTGTGTTTACCTTCTGAAATCTCTAGTTAATCACAAATTTGTATGATTGGAAACACTCTCCAAAAATTGTGTGCAACCACACATTGGGAAGTTGAATAATTACACACTGTTGCCTGCAAAAATAAAGTTGAGTTAGAACGAAATTTCTACTAATTTTCAACACCATTATCAAAAGGATTATTATATGGATATGTATGGATATTTCAGTCGAGACGTTAAAAGAGTGCAGTGAAAAGTCAAAAGCTCATAAACATCATTAGATATTTGTCACCAAGATGGAAATGAACCTTTCGAATAATTTTAAACTCGAACTGTGTCAGTTCGTATAAACGTGATCGTCCCAGAATGAGTATCAAATAAATTGCTATAGATTGTTCCTAATAAGTTACCAGAGAGTGCGTATGTTTGTAGGACTGTAAGTAGGAATGCTAATAGCTATAGATATGAAATTACTTGATAAATAGTAATGCAAATATATACAAATTTATGGTCAATCAATCCACGTATAATTGTTTAATACATTTCCTCTTATATTAGGATGATTGCGATCAGGATTTAAACTGAACAGTGCGGTCCTCGTGGTGGTAAACATTTCTAACTTGGCTAAAATTGTCATAAATTTCAATTGGGAACCGCTCCCGTGTGGGCTTGAACCACCAAACTTTCGGTTAACAACCGAACGCGCTAACCAATTGCGCCACGGAAGCTCCTGCGGCAACTTTTATAAGAATTGGATCTCTTAAAAATCTGATCCTTGTGCAAAATATCTATGAGTTGAAATATTTTAAATGTGGAACATAAATGTGTGTTTACCTTCTGAAATCTCTAGTTAATCACAAATTTGTATGATTGGAAACACTCTCCAAAAATTGTGTGCAACCACACATTGGGAAGTTGAATAATTACACACTGTTGCCTGCAAAAATAAAGTTGAGTTAGAACGAAATTTCTACTAATTTTCAACACCATTATCAAAAGGATTATTATATGGATATGTATGGATATTTCAGTCGAGACGTTAAAAGAGTGCAGTGAAAAGTCAAAAGCTCATAAACATCATTAGATATTTGCCACCAAGATGGAAATGAACCTTTCGAATAATTTTAAACTCGAACTGTGTCAGTTTCGTTTAAACGTGATCGTCCCAGAATGAGTATCAAATAAATTGCTATAGATTGTTCCTAATAAGTTACCAGAGAGTGCGTATGTTTGTAGGACTGTAAGTAGGAATGCTAATAGCTATAGATATGAAATTACTTGATAAATAGTAATGCAAATATATACAAATTTATGGTCAATCAATCCACGTATAATTGTTTAATACATTTCCTCTTATATTAGGATGATTGCGATCAGGATTTAAACTGAACAGTGCGGTCCTCGTGGTGGTAAACATTTCTAACTTGGCTAAAATTGTCATAAATTTCAATTGGGAACCGCTCCCGTGTGGGCTTGAACCACCAAACTTTCGGTTAACAACCGAACGCGCTAACCAATTGCGCCACGGAAGCTCCTGCGGCAACTTTTATAAGAATTGGATCTCTTAAAAATCTGATCCTTGTGCAAAATATCTATGAGTTGAAATATTTTAAATGTGGAACATAAATGTGTGTTTACCTTCTGAAATCTCTAGTTAATCACAAATTTGTATGATTGGAAACACTCTCCAAAAATTGTGTGCAACCACACATTGGGAAGTTGAATAATTACACACTGTTGCCTGCAAAAATAAAGTTGAGTTAGAACGAAATTTCTACTAATTTTCAACACCATTATCAAAAGGATTATTATATGGATATGTATGGATATTTCAGTCGAGACGTTAAAAGAGTGCAGTGAAAAGTCAAAAGCTCATAAACATCATTAGATATTTGCCACCAAGATGGAAATGAACCTTTCGAATAATTTTAAACTCCAACTGTGTCAGTTTCGTTTAAACGTGATCGTCCCAGAATGAGTATCAAATAAATTGCTATAGATTGTTCCTAATAAGTTACCAGAGAGTGCGTATGTTTGTAGGACTGTAAGTAAGAATGCTAATAGCTATAGATATGAAATTACTTGTTAAATAGTAATGCAAATATCTACAAGCTTAAGGTAAACAAATCCACTTATAATTGTTTAATACATTTCCTCTTATATTAGGATTATGGCGATCAGGATGTTAACTGAACAGTGCGATCCTCGTGGTGGTAAACATTTCTAACTTGGCTATAATTACTATAAATTTCAATTGGGAACCGCTCCCGGGTGGGTTTGAACCACCAACCTTTCGGTTAACAGCCGAACGCGCTAACCAATTGCGCCACGGAAGCTCCTGCATCAACATTTAAGGGAATTTGCTCTCTTAAAAATCTGATCCTTTTGCAAAATATCTATGTGTTGAAATATTTTAAATATGCAACATAAATTTGTGTTTGCCGTCTGAAACCTGCGGTTAGTTACGAAATCGGATGATTGGATACAGTTTCCAGAAATTGGGTGGAACCACACATTGCGCAGTTGAATAATTACGCACTGTAGCCTGCAAAAATAAAATTGAGTTTGATCGAAGTTTCTACTAATTTTAAACACCATTATCAAAAGGATTATTATATGGATATGTATGGATATTTCAGCCGAGACGTTAAAAGAGTGCAGTCAAAAGTCAAAATCTCATAAACATCATTAGATATTTGCCACCAAGACGGTAATGAACCATTCGAATAATTTTAAACTCAAACTGTGTCAGTTTCGTTTTTACCTGATCGGACGAGAATGGTTATCAAACAAATTGTTATAGATTGTTTGCTAGTAAGTTAACCGCGAATGCGTATGTTTGTAGGACTGTTAGTAGGAATGCTAATAGCTATAGATATGAAATTTCTTGATAAATAGTAATGCAAATATCTACAAATTTAGGGTAAACCAATGCACATATAATTGTTTAATACATTTCCTCTAATATTAGGATGATTGCGATCGGGATTTAAACTGAACAGTGAAATCCTCGTGGTAGTAAACATTTCTAAATTGGTTAAAATTGTCATAAATTTCAATTGGGAACCGTTCCCGTGTGGGCTTAAACCACCAAACTTTCGGTTAACAACCGAACGCGCTAACCAATTGCGCCACGGAAGCTCCTGCGGCAACTTTTAAGAGAATTGGATTTCTTAAAAATCTGATCCTTGTGCAAAATATCTATGAGTTGAAATATTTTAAATGTGGAACATAAATGTGTGTTTACCTTCTGAAATCTCTAGTTAATCACAAAATTGGATGATTGGAAACACTTTCCAAAAATTGTGTGCAACCACACATTGGGAAGTTGAATAATTACACACTGTTGCCTGCAAAAATAAAGTTGAGTTAGAACGAAATTTCTACTAATTTTCAACACAATTATCAAAAGGATTATTATATGGATATGTATGGATATTTCAGTCGAGACGGTAAAAGAGTGCAGTGAAAAGTCAAAAGCTCATAAACATCATTAGATATTTGCCACCAAGATGGAAATGAACCTTTCGAATAATTTTAAACTCCAACTGTGTCAGTTTCGTTTAAACGTGATCGGCCCAGAATGAGTATCAAATAAATTGCTATAGATTGTTTCCTAATAAGTTACCAGAGAGTGCGTATGTTTGTAGGACTGTAAGTAGGAATGCTAATAGCTATAGATAAGAAATTACTTGTTAAATAGTAATGCAAATATCTACAATATTATGGTCAACCAATCCACTTATAATTGTTTAATACATTACCTCTTATATTAGGATTATGGCGATCAGGATGTTAACTGAACAGTGCGATCCTCGTGGTGGTAAACATTTCTAACTTGGCTATAATTACTATAAATTTCAATTGGGAACCGCCCCCGGGTGGGCATGAACCACCAACCTTTCGATTAACAGCCGAACGCGCTAACCAATTGCGCCACGGAAGCTCCTGCATCAACATTTAAGGGAATTTGTTCTCTTAAAAATCTGATCCTTTTGCAAAATATCTATGTGTGGAAATATTTTAAATGTGGAACATAAATGTGTGTTGGCCGTCTGAAACCTGTGGTTAGTTACGAAATCGGATAATTAGATACAGTTTCCAGAAATTGGGGGCAACCACACATTGGGCAGTTGAATAATTACGCACTATTGCCTGCAAAAGTAAAATTGAGTTTGATCGAAATTTCTACTAATTTTAAACACTATTATCAAAAGGATTATTATATGGATATGTATGGATATTTCAGCCGAGACGTTAAAAGAGTGCAGTCAAAAGTCAAAATCTCATAAACATCATTAGATATTTGCCACCAAGACGGTAATGAACCATTCGAATAATTTTAAACTCAAACTGTGTCAGTTTCGTTTTTACCTGATCGGACGAGAATGGTTATCAAACAAATTGTTATAGATTGTTTGCTAGTAAGTTAACCGCGAGTGCTTATGTTTGTAGGGCTGTAAGTAGGAATGCTAATAGCTATAGATATGAAATTACTTGATAAATAGTAATGCAAATATATACAAATTTATGCTCAACCAATCCACGTATAATTGTTTAATACATTTCCTCTTATATTAGGATAATTGCGATCAGGATTTAAACTGAACAGTGCGGTCCTCGTGGTGGTAAACATTTCTAACTTGGCTAAAATTGTCATAAATTTCAATTGGGAACCGCTCCCGGGTGGGCTTGAACCACCAAACTTTCGGTTAACAACCAAACGCGCTAACCAATTGCGCCACGGAAGCTCCTGCGGCAACTTTCAAGAGAATTGAATCTCTTAAAAATCTGATCCTTGTGCAAAATATCTATGAGTTGAAATATTTTAAATGTGGAACATAAATGTGTGTTTACCTTCTGAAATCTCTAGTTAATCACAAATTTGTATGATTGGAAACACTCTCCAAAAATTGTGTGCAACCACACATTGGGAAGTTGAATAATTACACACTGTTGCCTGCAAAAATAAAGTTGAGTTAGAACGAAATTTCTACTAATTTTCAACACCATTATCAAAAGGATTATTATATGGATATGTATGGATATTTCAGCCGAGACGATAAAAGAGTTCAGTGAAAAGTCAAAAGCTCATAAACATCATTAGATATTTGCCACCAAGATGGTAATGAACCTTTTGAATAATTTTAAACTCCAACTGTCTCAGTTTCGTTTAAACGTGATCGGCCCAGAATAAGTATCAAATAAATTGTTATAGATTGTTTGCTAATAAGTTAACCGAGAGTGCGTGTGTTTGTAGGACTGTAAGTAGGAATGCTAATTGCTATAGATATGAAATAACTTGATAAATAGTAATGCAAATATCTACAAATTTAAGGTAAACCAATCCACTTATAATTGTTTAATACATTTCCTCTTATATTAGGATCATGGCGGTCACGATTTTAACTCAATAGTGCGATCCTCGTATGTTTGCCGGACTGTAAGTAGGAATGCTAATAGCTATAGATATGAAATTACTTGATAAGTAGTAATGCAAATATCTACAAATTTATGCTCAACCATCCACATATAATTGTTTAATGCATTTTCACTTATATTAGAATTATGGCGATCAGGATGTTAACTGAAAAGTGCGATCCTCGTGGTGGTAAACATTTCTAACTTGGCTAAAATTACCATTAATTTCAATTGAGAACCGCCCCCGGGTGGGCTTGAACCGCCAACCTTTCGGTTAACAACCGAACGCGCTAACCAATTGCGCCACGGAAGCTCCTGGATCAACTTTTAAGGGAATTTGATCTCTTAAAAATCTGATCCTTTTGCAAAATATCTATTTGTTGAAATATTATAAATGTGGAACAAAAATGTGTGTTTGCCGTCTGAAACCTGCGGTTAGTTACGAAATCGGATGATTGGATACAGTTTCCAGAAATTGGGTGCAACCACACATTGCGCAGTTGAATAATTACGCACTATTGCCTGCAAAAATGAAATTGAGTTTGATCGAAATTTCTACTACTTTTAAACACCATTATCAAAAGGATTATTATATGGATATGTATGGATATTTCAGCCGAGACGTTAAAAGAGTGCAGTCAAAAGTCAAAATCTCATAAACATCATTAGATATTTGCCACCAAGATGGTAATGAACCTTTTGAATAATTTTAAACTCCAACTGTCTCAGTTTCGTTTAAACGTGATCGGCCCAGAATAAGTATCAAATAAATTGTTATAGATTGTTTGCTTATAAGTTAACCGAGAGTGCGTGTGTTTGTAGGACTGTAAGTAGGAATGCTAATAGCTATAGATATGAAATTACTTGTTAAATAGTAATGCAAATATCAACAAATTTATGGTCAACCAATCCACTTATAATTGTTTAATACATTTCCTCTTATATTAGGATGATGGCGATCATGATGTTAACTGAACAGTGCGGTCCTCGTGGTGGTAAACATTTCTAACTTGGCTAAAATTGTCATAAATTTCAATTGGGAACCTCTCCCGGGTGGGCTTGAACCACCAAACTTTCGGTTAACAACCAAACGCGCTAACCAATTGCGCCACGGAAGCTCCTGCGGCAACTTTCAAGAGATTTGGATCTCTTAAAAATCTGATCCTTGTGCAAAATATCTATGAGTTGAAATATTTTAAATGTGGAACATAAATGTGTGTTTACCTTCTGAAATCTCTAGTTAATCACAAAATTGTATGATTGGAAACACTCTCCCAAAATTGTGTGCAACCACACATTGGGAAGTTGAATAATTACACACTGTTGCCTGCAAAAATAAAGTTGAGTTAGAACGAAATTTCTACTAATTTTCAACATCATTATCAAAAGGATTATTATATGGATATGTATGGATATTTCAGTCGAGACGTTAAAAGAGTGCAGTGAAAAGTCAAAAGCTCATAAACATCATTAGATATTTGCCACCAAAATGGAAATGAACCTTTCGAATAATTTTAAACTCCAACTGTGTCAGTTTCGTTTAAACGTGATCGTTCCAGAATGAGTATCAAATAAATTGCTATAGATTGTTCCTAATAAGTTATCAGAGAGTGCGTATGTTTGTAGGACTGTAAGTAGGAATGCTAATAGCTATAGATATGAAATTACTTGTTAAATAGTAATGCAAATATCTACAAGCTTAAGGTAAACAAATCCACTTATAATTGTTTAATACATTTCCTCTTATATTAGGATTATGGCGATCAGGATGTTAACTGAACAGTGCGATCCTCGTGGTGGTAAACATTTCTAACTTGGCTATAATTACTATAAATTTCAATTGGGAACCGCCCCCGGATGGGCATGAACCACCAACCTTTCGATTAACAGCCGAACGCGCTAACCAATTGCGCCACGGAAGCTCCTGCATCAACATTTAAGGGAATTTGTTCTTTTAAAAATCTGATCCTTTTGCAAAATATCTATGTGTGGAAATATTTTAAATGTGGAACATAAATGTGTGTTGGCCGTCTGAAACCTGTAGTTAGTTACGAAATCGGATAATTGGATACAGTTTCCAGAAATTGGGGGCAACCACACATTGCGCAGTTGAATAATTACGCACTATTGCCTGCAAAAATAAAATTGAGTTTGATCGAAATTTCTACTAATTTTAAACACCATTATCAAAAGGATTATTATATGGATATGTATGGATATTTCAGCCGAGACGTTAAAAGAGTGCAGTCAAAAGTCAAAATCTCATAAACATCATTAGATATTTGCCACCAAGACGGTAATGAACCATTCGAATAATTTTAAACTCAAACTGTGTCAGTTTCGTTTTTACCTGATCGGACGAGAATGGTTATCAAACAAATTGTTATAGATTGTTTGCTAGTAAGTTAACCGCGAGTGCTTATGTTTGTAGGACTGTAAGTAGGAATGCTAATAGCTATAGATATGAAATTACTTGATAAATAGTAATGCAAATATATACAAATTTATGGTTAACCAATCCACGTATAATTGTTTAATACATTTCCTCTTATATTAGGATGATTGCGATCAGGATTTAAACTGAACAGTGCGGTCCTCGTGGTGGTAAACATTTCTAACTTGGCTAAAATTGTCATAAATTTCAATTGGGAACCGCTCCCGGGTGGGCTTGAACCACCAAACTTTCGGTTAACAACCAAACGCGCTAACCAATTGCGCCACGGAAGCTCCTGCGGCAACTTTCAAGAAAATTGGATCTCTTAAAAATCTGATCCTTGTGCAAAATATCTATGAGTTGAAATATTTTAAATGTGGAACATAAATGTGTGTTTACCTTCTGAAATCTCTAGTTAATCACAAATTTGTATGATTGGAAACACTCTCCAAAAATTGTGTGCAACCACACATTGGGAAGTTGAATAATTACACACTGTTGCCTGCAAAAATAAAGTTGAGTTAGAACGAAATTTCTACTAATTTTCAACACCATTATCAAAAGGATTATTATATGGATATGTATGGATATTTCAGCCGAGACGATAAAAGAGTTCAGTGAAAAGTCAAAAGCTCATAAACATCATTAGATATTTGCCACCAAGATGGTAATGAACCTTTTGAATAATTTTAAACTCCAACTGTGTCAGTTTCGTTTAAACGTGATCGGCCCAGAATGAGTATCAAATAAATTGTTATAGATTGTTTCCTAATAAGTTACCCGAGAGTGCGTGTGTTTGTAGGGCTCTAAGTAGGAAAGCTAATAGCTATAGATATGAAATTACTTGATAAATAGTAATGCAAATATCTACAAATTTATGGTCAACCAATCCACGTATAATTGTTTAATACATTTCCTCTTATATTAGGATGATTGCGATCAGGATTTAAACTGAACAGTGCGGTCCTCGTGGTGGTAAACATTTCTAACTTGGCTAAAATTGTCATAAATTTCAATTGGGAACCGCTCCCGTGTGGGCTTGAACCACCAAACTTTCGGTTAACAACCGAACGCGCTAACCAATTGCGCCACGGAAGCTCCTGCGGCAACTTTTATAAGAATTGGATCTCTTAAAAATCTGATCCTTGTGCAAAATATCTATGAGTTGAAATATTTTAAATGTGGAACATAAATGTGTGTTTACCTTCTGAAATCTCTAGTTAATCACAAATTTGTATGATTGGAAACACTCTCCAAAAATTGTGTGCAACCACACATTGGGAAGTTGAATAATTACACACTGTTGCCTGCAAAAATAAAGTTGAGTTAGAACGAAATTTCTACTAATTTTCAACACCATTATCAAAAGGATTATTATATGGATATGTATGGATATTTCAGTCGAGACGTTAAAAGAGTGCAGTGAAAAGTCAAAAGCTCATAAACATCATTAGATATTTGCCACCAAGATGGAAATGAACCTTTCGAATAATTTTAAACTCGAACTGTGTCAGTTTCGTTTAAACGTGATCGTCCCAGAATGAGTATCAAATAAATTGCTATAGATTGTTCCTAATAAGTTACCAGAGAGTGCGTATGTTTGTAGGACTGTAAGTAGGAATGCTAATAGCTATAGATATGAAATTACTTGATAAATAGTAATGCAAATATATACAAATTTATGGTCAATCAATCCACGTATAATTGTTTAATACATTTCCTCTTATATTAGGATGATTGCGATCAGGATTTAAACTGAACAGTGCGGTCCTCGTGGTGGTAAACATTTCTAACTTGGCTAAAATTGTCATAAATTTCAATTGGGAACCGCTCCCGTGTGGGCTTGAACCACCAAACTTTCGGTTAACAACCGAACGCGCTAACCAATTGCGCCACGGAAGCTCCTGCGGCAACTTTTATAAGAATTGGATCTCTTAAAAATCTGATCCTTGTGCAAAATATCTATGAGTTGAAATATTTTAAATGTGGAACATAAATGTGTGTTTACCTTCTGAAATCTCTAGTTAATCACAAATTTGTATGATTGGAAACACTCTCCAAAAATTGTGTGCAACCACACATTGGGAAGTTGAATAATTACACACTGTTGCCTGCAAAAATAAAGTTGAGTTAGAACGAAATTTCTACTAATTTTCAACACCATTATCAAAAGGATTATTATATGGATATGTATGGATATTTCAGTCGAGACGTTAAAAGAGTGCAGTGAAAAGTCAAAAGCTCATAAACATCATTAGATATTTGCCACCAAGATGGAAATGAACCTTTCGAATAATTTTAAACTCCAACTGTGTCAGTTTCGTTTAAACGTGATCGTCCCAGAATGAGTATCAAATAAATTGCTATAGATTGTTCCTAATAAGTTACCAGAGAGTGCGTATGTTTGTAGGACTGTAAGTAAGAATGCTAATAGCTATAGATATGAAATTACTTGTTAAATAGTAATGCAAATATCTACAAGCTTAAGGTAAACAAATCCACTTATAATTGTTTAATACATTTCCTCTTATATTAGGATTATGGCGATCAGGATGTTAACTGAACAGTGCGATCCTCGTGGTGGTAAACATTTCTAACTTGGCTATAATTACTATAAATTTCAATTGGGAACCGCTCCCGGGTGGGTTTGAACCACCAACCTTTCGGTTAACAGCCGAACGCGCTAACCAATTGCGCCACGGAAGCTCCTGCATCAACATTTAAGGGAATTTGCTCTCTTAAAAATCTGATCCTTTTGCAAAATATCTATGTGTTGAAATATTTTAAATATGCAACATAAATTTGTGTTTGCCGTCTGAAACCTGCGGTTAGTTACGAAATCGGATGATTGGATACAGTTTCCAGAAATTGGGTGGAACCACACATTGCGCAGTTGAATAATTACGCACTGTAGCCTGCAAAAATAAAATTGGGTTTGATCGAAGTTTCTACTAATTTTAAACACCATTATCAAAAGGATTATTATATGGACATGTATGGATATTTCAGTCGAGACGTTAAAAGAGTGCAGTGAAAAGTCAAAGGCTCATAAACATCATTAGATATTTGCCACCAAGACGGTAATGAACCATTCGAATAATTTTAAACTCAAACTGTGTCAGTTTCGTTTTTACCTGATCGGACGAGAATGGTTATCAAACAAATTGTTATAGATTGTTTGCTAGTAAGTTAACCGCGAATGCGTATGTTTGTAGGACTGTTAGTAGGAATGCTAATAGCTATAGATATGAAATTTCTTGATAAATAGTAATGCAAATATCTACAAATTTAGGGTAAACCAATGCACATATAATTGTTTAATACATTTCCTCTAATATTAGGATGATTGCGATCGGGATTTAAACTGAACAGTGAAATCCTCGTGGTAGTAAACATTTCTAAATTGGTTAAAATTGTCATAAATTTCAATTGGGAACCGTTCCCGTGTGGGCTTAAACCACCAAACTTTCGGTTAACAACCGAACGCGCTAACCAATTGCGCCACGGAAGCTCCTGCGGCAACTTTTAAGAGAATTGGATTTCTTAAAAATCTGATCCTTGTGCAAAATATCTATGAGTTGAAATATTTTAAATGTGGAACATAAATGTGTGTTTACCTTCTGAAATCTCTAGTTAATCACAAAATTGGATGATTGGAAACACTTTCCAAAAATTGTGTGCAACCACACATTGGGAAGTTGAATAATTACACACTGTTGCCTGCAAAAATAAAGTTGAGTTAGAACGAAATTTCTACTAATTTTCAACACAATTATCAAAAGGATTATTATATGGATATGTATGGATATTTCAGTCGAGACGGTAAAAGAGTGCAGTGAAAAGTCAAAAGCTCATAAACATCATTAGATATTTGCCACCAAGATGGAAATGAACCTTTCGAATAATTTTAAACTCCAACTGTGTCAGTTTCGTTTAAACGTGATCGGCCCAGAATGAGTATCAAATAAATTGCTATAGATTGTTTCCTAATAAGTTACCAGAGAGTGCGTATGTTTGTAGGACTGTAAGTAGGAATGCTAATAGCTATAGATAAGAAATTAATTGTTAAATAGTAATGCAAATATCTACAATATTATGGTCAACCAATCCACTTATAATTGTTTAATACATTACCTCTTATATTAGGATTATGGCGATCAGGATGTTAACTGAACAGTGCGATCCTCGTGGTGGTAAACATTTCTAACTTGGCTATAATTACTATAAATTTCAATTGGGAACCGCCCCCGGGTGGGCATGAACCACCAACCTTTCGATTAACAGCCGAACGCGCTAACCAATTGCGCCACGGAAGCTCCTGCATCAACATTTAAGGGAATTTGTTCTCTTAAAAATCTGATCCTTTTGCAAAATATCTATGTGTGGAAATATTTTAAATGTGGAACATAAATGTGTGTTGGCCGTCTGAAACCTGTGGTTAGTTACGAAATCGGATAATTGGATACAGTTTCCAGAAATTGGGGGCAACCACACATTGGGCAGTTGAATAATTACGCACTATTGCCTGCAAAAGTAAAATTGAGTTTGATCGAAATTTCTACTAATTTTAAACACTATTATCAAAAGGATTATTATATGGATATGTATGGATATTTCAGCCGAGACGTTAAAAGAGTGCAGTCAAAAGTCAAAATCTCATAAACATCATTAGATATTTGCCACCAAGACGGTAATGAACCATTCGAATAATTTTAAACTCAAACTGTGTCAGTTTCGTTTTTACCTGATCGGACGAGAATGGTTATCAAACAAATTGTTATAGATTGTTTGCTAGTAAGTTAACCGCGAGTGCTTATGTTTGTAGGGCTGTAAGTAGGAATGCTAATAGCTATAGATATGAAATTACTTGATAAATAGTAATGCAAATATATACAAATTTATGCTCAACCAATCCACGTATAATTGTTTAATACATTTCCTCTTATATTAGGATAATTGCGATCAGGATTTAAACTGAACAGTGCGGTCCTCGTGGTGGTAAACATTTCTAACTTGGCTAAAATTGTCATAAATTTCAATTGGGAACCGCTCCCGGGTGGGCTTGAACCACCAAACTTTCGGTTAACAACCAAACGCGCTAACCAATTGCGCCACGGAAGCTCCTGCGGCAACTTTCAAGAGAATTGAATCTCTTAAAAATCTGATCCTTGTGCAAAATATCTATGAGTTGAAATATTTTAAATGTGGAACATAAATGTGTGTTTACCTTCTGAAATCTCTAGTTAATCACAAATTTGTATGATTGGAAACACTCTCCAAAAATTGTGTGCAACCACACATTGGGAAGTTGAATAATTACACACTGTTGCCTGCAAAAATAAAGTTGAGTTAGAACAAAATTTCTACTAATTTTCAACACCATTATCAAAAGGATTATTATATGGATATGTATGGATATTTCAGCCGAGACGATAAAAGAGTTCAGTGAAAAGTCAAAAGCTCATAAACATCATTAGATATTTGCCACCAAGATGGTAATGAACCTTTTGAATAATTTTAAACTCCAACTGTCTCAGTTTCGTTTAAACGTGATCGGCCCAGAATAAGTATCAAATAAATTGTTATAGATTGTTTGCTAATAAGTTAACCGAGAGTGCGTGTGTTTGTAGGACTGTAAGTAGGAATGCTAATTGCTATAGATATGAAATAACTTGATAAATAGTAATGCAAATATCTACAAATTTAAGGTAAACCAATCCACTTATAATTGTTTAATACATTTCCTCTTATATTAGGATCATGGCGGTCACGATTTTAACTCAATAGTGCGATCCTCGTATGTTTGCCGGACTGTAAGTAGGAATGCTAATAGCTATAGATATGAAATTACTTGATAAGTAGTAATGCAAATATCTACAAATTTATGCTCAACCATCCACATATAATTGTTTAATGCATTTTCACTTATATTAGAATTATGGCGATCAGGATGTTAACTGAAAAGTGCGATCCTCGTGGTGGTAAACATTTCTAACTTGGCTAAAATTACCATTAATTTCAATTGAGAACCGCCCCCGGGTGGGCTTGAACCGCCAACCTTTCGGTTAACAACCGAACGCGCTAACCAATTGCGCCACGGAAGCTCCTGGATCAACTTTTAAGGGAATTTGATCTCTTAAAAATCTGATCCTTTTGCAAAATATCTATTTGTTGAAATATTATAAATGTGGAACAAAAATGTGTGTTTGCCGTCTGAAACCTGCGGTTAGTTACGAAATCGGATGATTGGATACAGTTTCCAGAAATTGGGTGCAACCACACATTGCGCAGTTGAATAATTACGCACTATTGCCTGCAAAAATGAAATTGAGTTTGATCGAAATTTCTACTACTTTTAAACACCATTATCAAAAGGATTATTATATGGATATGTATGGATATTTCAGCCGAGACGTTAAAAGAGTGCAGTCAAAAGTCAAAATCTCATAAACATCATTAGATATTTGCCACCAAGATGGTAATGAACCTTTTGAATAATTTTAAACTCCAACTGTCTCAGTTTCGTTTAAACGTGATCGGCCCAGAATAAGTATCAAATAAATTGTTATAGATTGTTTGCTAATAAGTTAACCGAGAGTGCGTGTGTTTGTAGGACTGTAAGTAGGAATGCTAATAGCTATAGATATGAAATTACTTGTTAAATAGTAATGCAAATATCAACAAATTTATGGTCAACCAATCCACTTATAATTGTTTAATACATTTCCTCTTATATTAGGATGATGGCGATCATGATGTTAACTGAACAGTGCGGTCCTCGTGGTGGTAAACATTTCTAACTTGGCTAAAATTGTCATAAATTTCAATTGGGAACCTCTCCCGGGTGGGCTTGAACCACCAAACTTTCGGTTAACAACCAAACGCGCTAACCAATTGCGCCACGGAAGCTCCTGCGGCAACTTTCAAGAGAATTGGATCTCTTAAAAATCTGATCCTTGTGCAAAATATCTATGAGTTGAAATATTTTAAATGTGGAACATAAATGTGTGTTTACCTTCTGAAATCTCTAGTTAATCACAAAATTGTATGATTGGAAACACTCTCCCAAAATTGTGTGCAACCACACATTGGGAAGTTGAATAATTACACACTGTTGCCTGCAAAAATAAAGTTGAGTTAGAACGAAATTTCTACTAATTTTCAACATCATTATCAAAAGGATTATTATATGGATATGTATGGATATTTCAGTCGAGACGTTAAAAGAGTGCAGTGAAAAGTCAAAAGCTCATAAACATCATTAGATATTTGCCACCAAAATGGAAATGAACCTTTCGAATAATTTTAAACTCCAACTGTGTCAGTTTCGTTTAAACGTGATCGTTCCAGAATGAGTATCAAATAAATTGCTATAGATTGTTCTAATAAGTTATCAGAGATGCGTATGTTTGTAGGACTGTAAGTAGGAATGCTAATAGCTATAGATATGAAATTACTTGTAAATAGTAATGCAAATATCTACAAGCTTAAGGTAAACAAATCCACTTATAATTGTTTTAATACATTTCCTCTTATATTAGGATTATGGCGATCAGGATGTTAACTGAACAGTGCGATCCTCGTGGTGGTAAACATTTCTAACTTGGCTAATTACTATAAATTTCAATTGGGAACCGCCCCCGGATGGGCATTGAACCACCAACCTTTCGGTTAACAGCCGAACGCGCTAACCAATTGCGCCACGGAAGCTCCTGCATCAACATTTAAGGGAATTTGTTCTTTAAAAATCTGATCCTTTGCAAAATATCTATGTGTGGAAATATTTTAAATGTGGAACATAAATGTGTGTTGGCCGTCTGAAACCTGTAGTTAGTTACGAAATCGGATAATTGGATACAGTTTCCAGAAATTGGGGCAACCACACATTGCGCAGTTGAATAATTACGCACTATTGCCTGCAAAAATAAAATTGAGTTTGATCGAAATTTCTACTAATTTTAAACACCATTATCAAAAGGATTATTATATGGATATGTATGGATATATTCA